>SDVV010027697.1:0-12065 GCA_016164225.1 Gammarus roeselii | reverse complement strand
CCCCTCCTGATGGTGATCCCCCTCCTGATGGTGATCCCCCTCCTGATGGTGATCCCCCTCCTGATGGTGATCCCCTCCACCCTCCCTGCAACCTGCCTGTATGCACTTAGGTTTATTCCACTATCCATGCAACGTACTTGTGTGCACTGAGGTGTTCACACCCATACACAGAAATGTATCGTCTCATTGCAGGGATGTTGGAATCTGAACGCGAAAATTAGGTATATGTGTACCCGATGGTACTAGTTTATATTTTATGAATGTAAACAATCTGCTCGGTTACATCTCATTCCGAGATGGGTTTCCCAATGCTGATATGTGCCAGCGGGCGCTCTAACTGGGCGTGGATGGAGACAGTGTGCCATGCACACACGGGTGTTTGCTTCTGGATATGTAGTGTGCTATGAACTCATTACTGATGCTGGATATGTATTGTGCTATGAACTCATGTGTGATGCTGCATATGTAGTGTGCTATGAACTCATTGCTGATGCTGGATATGTAGTGTGCTATGAACTCATTGCTGATGCTGGATATGTAGTGTGCTATGAACTCATTATTGATGCTGGATATGTAGTGTGCTATGAACTCAGTACTGATGCTGGATGTGTAGTGTGCTATGAACTCATTGCTGATGCTGGATATGTAGTGTGCTATGAACTCATTGCTGATGCTGGATATGTAGTGTGCTATGAACTCATGTGTGATGCTGCATATGTAGTGTGCTATGAACTCAGTACTGATGCTGGATATGTAGTGTGCCATGAACTCATTACTGATGCTGGATATGTAGTGTGCTATGAACTCATGTGTGATGCTGCATATGTAGTGTGCTATGAACTCCTTACTGATGCTGGATATGTAGTGTGCTATGAACTCATGTGTGATGCATCACACATGCTATGAACTCATGTGTGATGCTGGATATGTAGTGTGCTATGAACTCATGTGTGTTGCTGGATATGTAATGTGCTATGAACTCATGTGTGATGCTGGATACGTAGTAAAATTCTTGTCATAACCTTCTCTTTAACCGGCCTCAACCTATCCTGTACCAACTTGTAAATAAACTACATATAATTAAAGTCGTAGTTAGGTCCTTGCCCTTATTTCTAATTCTAATACTCCCGCAGGCATGGCGCTGGTGTGGCGCCTTTCCACGAGACGCGCGGGACGCCGCACTCTGGCAGCAGCGGGGGGAGCCGCCTGCCTGTGGCTGCTGGCAGTGCTGCTGCTGCCCGCGGTGCTGCCGCCTTCAAACGCTCCCCACGAGGCTCAACCCCCCGCACAGCGTCGCATACACCAGCAGCAGATAGACGCTGCGGACTATACCGGTGGAAAGACGGCGCGGAGAGCCACACGTGGAGGAGAGAAGGAAGGCAGCCAACAGCAGCGGCAGCAGCAGCAGCAGAAAGAAATCTTGCTCAGAGGTATCAGTCCGGGACTCGGCATTGTTGGTGCTGACCTCCAGAACAGAAATCTTATCAACGCACCCAATGAAGACAGATCATTCATTTTGACTGAAAGAGGATCTGGCATTGGTGTCGATTCAGTGATCAAGGAAGATGGTTATGACACCAATGAGCTGGTGCAGCTGCCCGACGTATCGCCGGTTGGAGCTGTGCCAAACGCTAAGGTTCATCAAATCTCTGGATCAGACGACACAGTTCCTCTTGGAATTTCCACCGATGAAGTCAATAGTCCAGTAAAGAACATAATTTTCGCTCCCATTGAAACACATCCAGAGCCTAATGAATCTCAGAACAACCCCTTTTTAGGAGATGATCCTGACATAGCTGTGATGCCACTCCAAGAGGGAGGGGAAAGACTGGAACAAAAAGAAAGACGGTCTGCACTTTTGGATGGAATTTCTGCCGCGGGCAATAAGGCAGACACAATGGCGGCCAGTGCCAACAACACGGCCGGAGACAGCAAATTGCAGCAGGAGACCTGGGCCCCACAGGCGGGCGTCCCCTCGGTAGTAAGGGAGGCCACGGCAGACATCAGCGAAGGGCCATACACTCTACCCATTCTCAAAACTCCCAAAGACAAAGCTCCTTCTGCTCCCAAGGTGAGCCATTATAATTTTTCTTTTATTGATCAGTTAGGACATTCATTTAGTGCGGATAAGAAGGAGAAAATCATTGGGGTTCCTAGAAGCTAAAAACAATTTCATTCATTACTTTATCAAAATATTTTTTCAAATAATGACTTTTCAGTTGACCAGGTAAATATTTTATAGTATCCATATTACTAAATTGAATTGAATGGATAATTAAAGTTACATTAACTGTTGCCAATTACCTACTGTCAACCAACATGTGTATCACGTGCAAAGGTTATAATGAGATGCAATTCAAATCAACAGTTAGCTGTATGATGGTAGTCATTTGGAAGTTGGCTACTCCCTAGTGTTCTGCTCAACACGCTGCTCGTATCCTTATTAGGTATTTGCTTTGCGTGCATCATATAAGAAATGAGCAAAGTATAAATAACTTAATCATGTCCGAGTCGTCAAAAATATTACAGTTGATACTCAATTATTCTGTTGGGTTGTGCATGGAACGTAAGTTCGCAACCCAAATGTTTCAGTTTGCTACCGTAGGGATCTACATTATATAAAGTTCAGATTTGCCCACCGGGCCCTGTTGTTACTGTGAGGTAGAGCCAGTTTCTTGTAGACGAGCGTTTTCCTGTACCGTTGAGGTGCGAAAATGCAAAAGAACAAAATATCCCGAACTCCTGAGCTAACGACGAGTGCCTTACAAATAGTATGGATGTAGTTTAGTATTGTAGGGAATTCCGGCCAGAGAATCTTGGTTAGTGGAACCAAAACACACGAGGAGAATCTGGCAGCATCTTTACCGATACAGGAGCTTTGAACATATTGCAAGCTCCCGCTACCAAGCGTGATTAGATCAAACTAGAAATGTAATATATTTTCAAGCATGATTATATTAGACTACAAATGTAAGATATTTCCAAGCGTGATTAGATCAAACTACAAATGTAAGATGTTTCCAAGCGTGATTAGATCAAACCACAAATGTAAGATATCTCCAAGCGTGATTAGATCAAACTACAAATGTAAAATATTACCAAACGTGATTAGATCAAACTACAAATGTAAGATATTTCCAAGCATGATTAAATCAAACTACAAATGTTAGATATTTCCAAGCGTGATTAGATCAAACTACAAATGTAAGATGTTTCCAAGCGTGATTAGATCAAACCACAAATGTAAGATATCTCCAAGCGTGATTAGATCAAACTACAAATGTAAAATATTACCAAACGTGATTAGATCAAACTACAAATGTAAGATATTTCCAAGCATGATTAAATCAAACTACAAATGTTAGATATTTCCAAGCGTGATTAGATCAAACTACAAATGTAAGATGTTTCCAAGCGTGATTAGATCAAACCACAAATGTAAGATATCTCCAAGCGTGATTAGATCAAACTACAAATGTAAAATATTACCAAACGTGATTAGATCAAACTACAAATGTAAGATATTTCCAAGCATGATTAAATCAAACTACAAATGTTAGATATTTCCAAGCGTGATTAGATCAAACTACAAATGTAAGATGTTTCCAAGCGTGATTAGATCAAACCACAAATGTAAGATATCTCCAAGCGTGATTAGATCAAACTACAAATGTAAGATATCTCCAAGCGTGATTAGATCAAACTACAAATGTAGATATTTCCATGCGTGATTAGATCAAACTACAAATGTAAGATATTTCCAAGCGTGATTAGATCAAACTAGAAATGTAAGATATTTCCAAGCGTGAAAAGGTTAAACTTCAAATGTAAGATATTTCCAAGCGTGATTAGATCAAACTACAAATTTAAGATATTTCCAAGCGTAATTAGATCAAACTACAAATTTAAGATATTTCCAAATATGCTTAGATCAAACTACAGATGTAAGATATTTCTAAGCGTGATTAGATCAAACTACAAATAAAAGATTGTTCCATGCGTGATTAAATCAAACTACTAATGTAAGATATTTCCCAAGCATGATTAGATCAAACCACAAATGTAAGATATTTCCCAGCGTTATTAGATCAACCTAAAAATGTAAGATATTTCCAAACGTGATTAAATCAAACTACAAATGTAAGATATTTCCATGCATGATTAGATCAAACTACAAATGGAAGATATTTCCCAGCATGATTAGATTAAACCAAAAATGTAAGATATTTCCAAACGTGATTAAATCAAACTACAAATGTAAGATATTTCCATGCATGATTAGATCAAACTACAAATGTAAGATATTTCCAAGTATGATTAGGTCAAACTAAAATGTAAGATATTTCCAAGCGTGATTAGATCAAACTACTAATGTAAGATATTTCCAAGGATGATTAGATCAAACTACAAATGTAAGATATTTCCAAGCATGATTACATCAACTACAAATGTAAGATATTTCTCCCAACGTTTTCCCTCAAACAAACATACGCTGTACCCAATAACGACTGTTGTAAACATTGTGAACTCCAGCATTACAGCACACACTCCTCACTTTACTGAGGTGTGTAATATACGCTACACACAATAACGACTGTTCTGAACATTGTGAACTCCAGCATTACAGCGCACACTCCTCACTTTACTGAGGTGTGTAATATACGCTACACACAATAACGACTGTTCTGAACATTGTGAACTCCAGCATTACAGCACACACTTTTCACTTAACTGAGGTGTGTAATATACGCTACACACAATAACGACTGTTCTGAACATTGTGAACTCCAGCATTACAGCACACACTCCCCACTTTACTGAGTTGTGTAATATACGCTACGCACAATAACGACTGTTCTGAACATTGTGAACTCCAGCATTACAGCACACACTTTTCACTTAACTGAGGTGTGTAACTTTGGGGAACTCTTCAGTTTACAGTCTGAGTACCTGCGAATGTGTAGCGTACATCCAGCGCACCTGTGAAGGTGTAGCTTACAGCCTGCACACCTGTGAAGGTGTAGCTTACAGCCTGCACACATGTGAAGGTGTAGCTTACAGCCTGCACACCTGTGAAGGTGTAGCTTACAGCCTGCACACCTGTGAAGGTGTAGCTTTTATCATGCACACCTGTGAAGGTGTAGCTTTTCTCCTGCACACCTGTGAAGGTGTAGCTTACAGCCTGCACACCTGTGAAGGTGTAGCTTACAGCCTGCACACCTGTGAAGGTGTAGCTTACAGCCTGCACACCTGTGAAGGTGTAGCTTTTATCCTGCACCCCTGTGAAGGTGTAGCTTACAGACTGCACACCTGTGAAGGTGAAGCTTACAGCCTGCACTAATGTGAAGGTGTAGCTTCAAGCCTGCACCCCGGTGAAGGTAACAGTTCCAGTTATGTATGTTACAGTTCAGTGAAGTACGCACTTCTTCCCAAAAAAATCACTTGTTCGTTCTAAAGTAAATTTGTTGAATCAAATGAAATACGGCAGTTTGAGTACTACAGTTTGAACGATTCTTCACATCGCAACAAAAATATATTCCCATTCATTCATTCACGAAGTAATTTTTAGCGCGCCCCACTGCAACATCCAGCGTCTGTCTACCTGGCGTGTCCAGGGCAAGGTGGCAACACCAATCAGAGCAAATTCTTACCACAGCAGCTGGTTCTGTATGTTGCACATAGTACACACACTCTCTCAATGTTACTGGTATTTGTCGACGGCGTGTGCACAGTTCCCCAATGTTACATGTCACGTTTCATCCTATGCAAACTTCGTGTTTAATCCAAGCAGCCATATGTATTTCATGAAGTAGCTACTCAAGTACAATCGTGACGTCTCTATTGTACCGAGAAGTAATTACAGCCGTAGACTGTTTATTATGACCTTTTTACAGCATTACTTCAAACCTAGCTCTACAAAGCAAACAGTATATTATTTCACTCAAAACACTATAATGATCACACACAACTTCGTTATTTAGTTAAACCCTCTAATGAACTTCACTCCAATATTTTTTTCATAGAAGTTTCTACTGAGAACAAAATATCTCTGCGTCATGAACTGGAAAAAAGTGTGTTTAACGTGGAAAATGTGCAGTGTTGGAAAATAAATGTTTGATATAAAGCAATCGCAATCAATAACATCGGTAACTTCGAGTTACTCTCCTCGGTAATTACTCTCCTTGGTAATTACTCTACTCGGTAATTAATCTTCTCAGTAATTACTCTCCTCGATAATTACTCTCCCTGGTAATTACTCTAATCTGTAATTACTCTAATCTGTAATTACTCTTCTCGGTAATTACTCTCACTCGTCAATCTGTCGTTTTCTACTCGATAATTAATCGTTTCCTAAAGGAACAGTCACATAATTTACCAATTTAATGCCTGTGACGTCAACCAGGAACCTAATCACAACTCCCACATCGTTCACACAAGCTGTCAAAAGCACGCAATTTTAATTACACACCGTTCATGCCAAATAATCCAGCACAGCCGCTGATAGAGATAATGCCGCCCGCTATCTATCAGCCTACAACCACGTTTAGCGACCTTTTCTCACCCACGGCTCTGCCTCGACCAAGCCTCAGCCGTAGCAATATCTCAGCTGCTCGCCGTAATTGCGGTGTTTCCCTCCAGGCCTCGCTGCTGTTCCACGCCGCTGGAAGCGTGCTATGGACGGGGAGTACTTCATCAAAGGCAAGCCATTTGAACTTCCGGCAGTTCGCGGAGTTAGATAAATTGAATCAGTGTTCGTGAGAATAGAATACACGTGCGAGGGTTATACCTGATTCAAGACCTACGAACTGCACAACACTGTTAGAAATTAATCGTCTCAGGGCCGCAAAACTAGTTCTTGAAACAAATGACCCACAAGTTTTTCTCGAACTCTTAACATTTAGTTTCTCACGAAGCATGTTGCACCAGTAGACCCCACAGCTTCCAATACTGTAGGTACTCACAAACGTTTCAAGATAAACATGCTCACTGTTACTGACGGCATTGAGCTTCTCCGTAAATGACCGCTACAGTCTCCAACGGATAACCATAGAAATTTAAACACTGTTTTTGCAATTTCAGCCTTAACGACCAAATAACAAAATAGGGAAGCTGTTTCCCCCACCTCCCTAATCACTGGTTCCAACTCCTCTAGCAGACTGCATTGCAAAGCCCAATACGGCCAATTTTCTAAAGCAAATCTCACACTAACCCACGGTCTACGGATTTACATGGTGACGTGTCAGCGAATGGATACGCTGCACCTCCGTTTGTGACCTCGTAACCAAAAGTGAAGGTTAGCGCCCCTCCGTAGTCAAAAGCGCTTCTGATTATGTTCTTCAGTTTCACGTGTCACTCATAGCTGTCAAACCGTGTCGTCTCTACTAAACTTATTCTGAGTTGAAAAGGCAACGCGGCAAAGTTCACCGACGTCACCTCAAATTAATATATTTTCTTTACCCCCTAAATTACAGGTTCATCAACGCTAACATGGAAGTGAACTCGGAACGCAGAAGCTATGACATGATCAATGAACAATTAAATCATGTCTGAATGATTAAAGAATATATTAAAGTGTCCAAATCTTTTTCAAGAGAGGTTATTATACATTAGGTACATTTTTGAGAAGAGTATAACGCGTTAGTCGGCATTGTGAGCAAACTATCCCCCTCCGCGGGCTGAGAATCGTTTGCTCGCAGTTTTTGGGGCGCCTTTTCGAACGTGTACTTGACCAACTTCCTAGAGAGCGTAGGACCATTTATGGTGAACTAAAAGAGCATTGAGCAAACCCGCCTCTATTTTATTACTTAGATTGTATTTAGTAAATAAATTTATCATTGTTCACTACTCGAAGTCCGTGAGTGACCACACATGGATTAAAAACTATTCAACACGTAAACAAACCACATATTTATTTGTTGTTACGATGCTGTGAAATTTGCATCAAACTATTGAAAGAAAAAAAAGTTTGTTAATTGTTCAATCAAAAGTAATTCATTAGAGCAACTGTTTAGATATATTTAATTTCATTCCTATTAGCTGTTAGTTACTTGGACTAATTTCGCCCAAAATGCTGCAAATTAACTTTCGTCCGCATTAGTTTATGGATAAGTGTTAACCAGTTTTCTGCTGGTGAGCAGTCAGGCTGGTATCAACAATTTGCAATATTTTCATGGTCTATAATTGATGCGCCTTAATTAATACTTGCTTTCAAAATGGATGAACACAAATATTTGAAGAAACTATCAATGATTGGTAAAAATTGCGCAAGATTATAGAGAAAGCAGATACGAATGTAATTTTCAATTTATACGCAGTTCTATTAGGCCGAAATATATAAAAAAATAAGGGGGGGGGGGGAGCTGAGGGAATATCTAATCAAATCAACATATTGTAGAAAAATAATATGGATGATTTTTTTTGTATGATATGAGTCACATATAAGGAGAAAAGATCAGAACACCCCGATTTTTTTTCGAAAATTTCGACGAAGTTAGACATCCGCGAATTATTCTTATAAGAAAGCTAGATAGGTGTTAACATTTGACCGTATATTTGTGTCGTGTGGTTCCCTAAAGCGTTTCGATCCTGCTCGAGTTTGAGACTCGAATGTGGTATGTTTTTCTATGATATTAGGCGTTTACTTCAATCTGGCATGTTTCCTGTTCGGTTAAAAGATTTTTTCTTTCCATAACTTAGAAAATACTATACGATGATCAAATATTTGATCAGATCATAATCTGGAGGTAAAGATACTCTGTTTAGCCTATTATTGTTCATGAGGGATGGTGCATTTTTGTTAGGTGGAACTAGACCCAGCCAGCTGCCACCGCACTAGATTTATAGACTAGATCGGTTAGTAAATCTTGGTCGTCGTACGGCAAGTTGCACGCAGAAACGTAAGTTACGAGATGCCCAAAAGGATTTGACCAAACCAATCGGTAGACCACGCACTAACCGTTCTTTTTTCGTTCACACACAGGTTCTAATTTCCTCGAATCGTTGAACAAAGCGGACATAAAATTTCGCATTGTGTCCGTGAATGTTCTCAAAGCGCATGAAGAATATGTTCGTTGCTTATTAGGTAATACAGAACCGCAGGTCTCAACGAACATGAACAAACGATGGACAACACATCTTTGTCATCAATGTGCATCAAACTTTATTTATATTCCAGTTGCCCCTCTGTTATGAGCAATTTTTATTGACGGTAATTATTTGTATAAAGTATTAGAGA
This sequence comes from Gammarus roeselii, assembly GCA_016164225.1. Taxonomy (NCBI): domain Eukaryota; kingdom Metazoa; phylum Arthropoda; class Malacostraca; order Amphipoda; family Gammaridae; genus Gammarus; species Gammarus roeselii. The sequence goes on along the minus strand of SDVV010027697.1, from coordinate 2,830 downwards.
AAGTTGAATTACAAAGTTATGGTATTATTAAATTGAGATAGTGGTGACAGGTGTGTAACAAGATCAACATAAGGAGTTTGAAAGTTTTTGAGATTACATAACAGAACTGTTTCTTTAACAAACATTGCGAATCGTATTTGAAAAGAAACTTATCGAATAAAACATTGTAACAGAACAAGCCACCTATGAAAGAACAAATGTATGTATTGGAAGGAGGTAGTGAACGGCATCGCAAACGCAAACCAGAACAGTAGGACAACACAAAAACCGGCAATGCGGGAGAAAGACAAAACGATTTTTTTTCACATGAAGAACAAAAGCCTATGGAACTGAGATGTATTAGCTATATGCTAACATAAGAAAAGGTGTGCCGAGTATTTTCATGAGTTGTTGGATGTCGAGGATGACAGAAAGGCTGACATTGTTGCTTCAGGTGGTGGTGCACGGATGCCGGCTTTAGGCGAGAAACTTGTTGCGGACATTACTAATGAAGAGGGGCAGGAGGCGGTTGAGGTGATGAAAGCAGGAAAGCCGTTGGTTTGGATGGCGTTTCCACTAAGTGCCTGAAAAGGGGTGGAGCAACAATTGTTGAATGGCTTGTGAGGCTACTGAATCTGTGTTCTGTAGCGGGTGTGGTGCCGATGGAGTGGCGCAGTTCAGCTTGTATTGTTCCGCTGTACAAGGGTAAGGGAGATAAACATGAATGCTGCGACTCAAGAGGTATCAGTTACTATGTGAACGTCGGTAAGTTATATGGCCGAGTGCTGATTAAAAGGATTAGAGACTGTACGGATGGCGCAATTGGAGATAAACAGGGTGGCTCTAAGAGTGGTAGAAATTGTGCCGATCATATTTTTGCAGTAAGACAAGTCTATGAGAAGTACCTTGCTGAAAGAAAGAATATGTTGTGGGCCTTCATGGGTGTCATAAAAACCTACGTCAGGGTTGACAGGGAAGTGCTGTGGAGGGTGTTGCGTTTGTATGGAGTATGTGGAAATTTGTTAGAGGCGGTTCAGAGTTTCTATGTTGGCAGCAGTGCATGTGTCAGAGTGGAAAGTGAAGTGAGTAATTGCTTCACAGTTGAAGTTGGTCTGAGACCAGGCTGCGTTTTATCTCCCTGGCTGTTCAATCTCTACATGGATGGAGTGGTCAGGGAAGTGAACGCGAGTGTGTTGTGTTGTGGCTTGGAGCTGTTGGAAGCGAATGAACGCCGTTGGTAGTTGAGCCAGTTGCTGTTTGCGGATGATACGGCACTGGTGGCGGATTCAGAGGAAAAGCTGTTAGGCTAGTATCTGAGTTTGGTAGAGCGTGAGAGGAGGAAGCTTCGAGTGAAGGTGGGTAAAAGTAAAGTAATGAGATGTTCGAGGAATGTCGATGCAATCAGAATTCATGTCCTTCTAAATGGAGGGTTTTTTGGGGGAAGTTCATTGTTTTAAGTATCTGGGCTCACATGTGGTGAAGAGGTGAAGTCGCGAGTGATGGAAGGGAGTAAAGTGTTGGGTGCACTGCAGAGTGTAATAAGCTGTAGGACGTTGGAGATTGAAGCAAAGAGAGGGTTGTAGGAGGGTGTAGTTGTCCCAACTATGCTCTACGGAGGTAAGCCTTGGGGGTGGAAGGAGAAGAGAAAAGAAGGTTGAATGTTTTCGAGGGGAAAAGATTTGAGGAGCATGACTGGTGTGACGCTGTGGGACAGGATAGAAAACGACGTGGATCGAATTGTAACGGGTATGGAAAAAAAAGTTGAAGGACCGAGTTGATTCGCGTGTTGTGAGATGGCCTGGGGCACATGGTGAGGATGGATGAAGGTAGATTGGTGAAAAGGGTGGAGAAGGCGGAGGCACGTGGACGTAGGCCTAGAGGTAGACCGAAGATTGGGTGTATGAATGGTGTGAAGCAGGCGTTAGGAAGAAATGCGTGCAAAGAAAAGGCATGAGTAGAGAATGATTGTGAATGGAATATTTTGACGCTGCCCCGATGTGCTTTGCTGCCCTTAGAATCTCGTTGGGGAAGGGGGGGACGGTCATCATGATGCAGCAGTGTTAAACCAGTCACAATGTCTGATCCTGCTGCTGACACTGACCTCGGACCGCACTCATGACCCAGAGTGTGTAGCGCAAAAGGGCTACTTTGTGCGAGTGTGAGTGCATGTGAGTAGTGTGAGGTGTGCCTTGCCGTCGGCCACCACCCTTCCTGTGGGTTTCGGCCTAGTGTTCGTCTGTATCTAACAGGTAAAAACTCGAACAACATCAGATTTCCCATCTGGGGTGAAAATATAACAGTAATAACTAAGCTAAGTCAATATCCAAGAAGGGCGTCACCTCCCCGCACGTTGTGGATACAAAATGTTTTCAATTCGTAAAGCTAACGCCAGAAGAGCAAACTCTAATTGACAGGCGGGTCCTGCGTTATTTGAATAAACAAATCTAATGAAGAGCAGCTATACTGTTTGTTCCCATCTCTGGGGTCGTGCTCAACGGTTTTTTTCCTTCTCATTGACTACACAAACGATTTCTCAGTCTCTGAGACTGCCTTGAATCCGTTACACAAATAATTTCTAGAATCACCTCCAAGGTTTCGCCAGCTGTTGAGTTCATCTAAGAGAATAAACACGCGGCCCATTCCGTTGTCTGATAGAATACCCAGACGCGCTGACACGTTAACTTCTACTAATAAACCCGAGGTGATCTACACGTTCCACGTTCGTTTTATTACTGGGACATACTTGAAGAGGTTCACGTACGAGTAAAGTAATCTGAGGGCAACCTGCTGTTTTGCTAGTAGAAAGACACTTTCGAGGGTCTTGGAAAATACTAAACAAGGTTCTTATCGA
>SDVV010027696.1:0-12065 GCA_016164225.1 Gammarus roeselii | reverse complement strand
AGACAACGCAGAGCTATGTCGTAAGACTCGCCTTTGTGTAATACTCGTGATAAGTCTTGTTTGGAAATTGAAGAGTGTCAAGGCCAAAGGCTTGCTCGTATTCAGCCCTGGTCAAGTCTTATTTGGATATTATTCAGCGCTAATTTCTAAGGCTAGCCCTCGTATTATATCTTATTTGGAGATGATACTGAGCCAAGTCGTACGGCTTGCCTTTTGTTAGCTCTCGTGTTGCATTAATCAGAGATAATGCAGTCCTAAGTTCACGGTCTTGCCAATAATGTTCTCGATGTCCAATGGACTCGTTTCCAGAGGCCGTGACCTCAGCCACCCCATAAAATAATTATTATTTAAGGGTGTGGTGAAATCCCACTGACTGACTGATCAAGACTTCTACAACACGCTCGGCATTCTTGTTTCGAGTGCAAACAAATGTCTAATATCAACAGTATTGTCGTGAGACTGCTACGATGCTATGATAGCAAGCAAAGGAAAGCGCGTACGTCTAACTTCAATGGTATACTCTGCACGAAAGCTGGATTAACTTCAATGGTATACTCTGCACGAAAGCTGGATTAACTTCAACGGTATACTCTGCACGAAAGCTGGACCAATTTCAACGGTATACTCTGCACGAAAGCTGGATTAACTTCAACGGTATACTCTGCACGAAAGCTGGATTCATTTCAACGGTATACTCTGCACGAAAGCTGGATTAACTTCAACGGTATACTCTGCACGAAAGCTGGATCAACTTCAGCGGTATACTCTGCACGAAAGCTGGATTAAGTTCAACGGTATACTCTGCACGAAAGCTGGATTAACTTCAACGGTCTACTCTGCACGAGAGCTGGATTAACTTCAACGGTATACTCTGCACGAAAGCTGGATTAAATTTAACGGTATACTCTGCACGAAAGCTGGATTAACTTCAACGGTATACTCTGCACGAAAGCTGGATTAATTTCAACGGAATACTCTGCACGAAAGCTGGATTAACTTCAACGGTATACTCTGCACGAAAGCTGGATTAACTTCATCGGTATACTCTGCACAAAAGCTGGATTAACTTCAACGGTATACTCTGCACAAAAGCTGGATTAATTTCAACGGTATACTCTGCACGAAAGCTGGATTCAAAACATTGCTCTTTCATGGGTACTGACTGAAGTTTTCAGTGATCGAATCTTTAATAATTTACAAATGTCTGTTCATTTGACCTGCCGCTTTTCGGTAAATTGTAACCTAACATTTTTTTACTCTACCACAGCTGTTATGAGTTTCGCTATCAAAATCGGAGAAAGTTTTGAAAAAATTTGATTGATTAGTTTTTTTTTTCAATTGCTCCATGTGTTACATTTATCGCGATTCACGTTTCAGCGTAAAAAAAATGGCATTTGGCAAGCACCCACCTTGCCTTTTCACTCACCCCAGGAGGCAGCTTATATAGGCTTACATAAGAACCCTGGTGAACCCTTTAATCAATAGAGAATTCTTTAATCAATTTTCTAACATTCACGCCAATAACTCTAACATCTTGTCTATAAACTTGAGACCATTTATCTCTAGCTGTACAGGCCTTCTATGATGCCAATTCTTGAACATGTCAGGGCACGTTATTGTAGCCTGAGCTTTGAACTTGCATAGTTGCTCGCAGTATCATCACGGCGGTCTGGATATATTTTGTATAGCTTTTAGGGTTAGATAAACTCGATAATTAGGTTGCCCCAAAAACTCTGGATAGCTGAAGTAGGGCCTTCAATATTTGTAGTGCCCTACGGGGGAACTTGCGATGACTCGCGTTGAGGCTCCGGTGGAGAAGAAGCCCATTTCATATTTAATATTTGTACCCTAACGTATCATAACTGTATAATTAAATAATTACATGCTAACTGCACAATCTTGTTGTAGTACTTTTTCAACTCTTAGTGCTGTTATCAATGCCTTTCCTGCCTCCTTTTCATCATTCCCGCCGACTTATTAAACACGATCATTGAGTTTGCTGACTGCTTCCAATGAATACCTCTGCTTAGTATTCTTCTGTTAAAATTTAACTCTTATTTTGGCAACAAATTCACTGACAAAGAAACCAATAACATTGTAGTTTGTTATACTCAATAACAACACTGGAAACTTTTTTCCGGTTAACCCGCCAGTTTTTTCTAATGTTAACGGAATAATTAAGTGCCCATTTAAATTAGCGGTAAACTTTTGATTGGCTGAATTATTTAGCGGCCGGTCACTGTTACTGTATCTCCGTTCACTTTTTAGACGGGGGAGACTATCCCTTGATATAATCTAGTCAATTGAATTTAAAGCATTTTCATGTGTCAACAACTGCTTACACGACAGTTCTCATTTGGCCTAATTTTTTGTGTGTATATACAACTGCTATGGTACTTACATCGGTGTATGGGAAGTGTGGTAAATAACACAAAGGTTTCAATTAGTTTGAACACGTTTTATTCTGAAAAAATCTAATATACACAATATGTTGTCCTCTGCCGGGGCACCGCTTGATGGAGGTGACGTCATCTTCTGAGGGCTGGTCGAGGACCTGCTTCATCTACCCGAGTGACTGGACATTTGGATGCTTAAATGTTGTCGCTTTACACTAACCTCCATTTATTAAATAAATTCAAGATACCTCGAACCGATGTAATTAATTCCAGTTTGATGAATTTAATCGAAAAAAATAATTAGACGTTGCATTCACAACTGCTTACGTTGAGTCTCGAGCCAAGCTGGAGAGAAATGACAATAATAAACTTCGCCTAAACCATCCCTCATAGGTTCTCGTCCACCAGCTAATGAGGCTCAAATCAAATCATCCACCAGCTCCTCAGAAGAAGACGCCGTCATCTGCCTCCTTCCCATGGCCAACAACAACAAAGACAACAAATACATAACAGCAGGGTACAAACACACCAGTATACAGTTTTATTGCTCAGATTTATTCTTGTTTTCGTATACAGCATCGCCAACTACACAACACTTATCTGCTTTATCATCGAATTTGGCGTGTAAAATTTGCGACGCCTCTAAAGCCAGTCTTAAGACTGTTGCATTTGGCAGATTATGGAATAGTGTTGTACGTGAAGTTGCTTAATTATATTTCCTATTCGATAATACACCTGTGTATTGGGGGATGAAATGACCGTATACACGATACCAGCTTCGAGCGCTTCCGACCGTATTGAGGGCAGATTATGGAATATTGTCGTATCTACGTGAAGTTGTTTAATTATATTTCCTATTTGATTATACACCTAACTATTAGGCAATGAAAGGATCGTATACACGATACCAGCTTGGAGCGTTTCCGACCCCCTGAGTCGTTGTCTCATCTAAGAAGGTTCCTTGATGGAGGGAGAATTGCTGTCACCGAAACAATCGGATGCGAGGCTTGTAATTTCGGAAAGATTCTAGACGCACAGTTGTGCCTGAAGTTCATCTAATGACTACGTTTACGTGATTTTGGAGTCTGGGACTAATTAAAGGAGTTATCGGCTTTGGTTTTCTTCGCCAGATCGGCACAGCTTCTAGTACCATCATTTAGTCGACACTGTCGTAGTTCTGACACTGATTGTTCTGTATACCGAATTAAGGACCAGAAGTGGAGCTCTCCAACGTGTGAGTGGCAGATGACGACTTTACTTGTATTAGTGGACTGTATGGAACTGTACACATTCAGAAAATCGATACTGTAAACTGATTTACTTGCAATGCAATTGCTCTGTGTGCATTCAAAACCTTTTTTGCCAATAATGCCAATCTTCAACGTGATCGTGTCGTGTTAAAAAAATATGCCCTAAATCTAACCGGCCGTTGCCTGTTCAGAGTGGTCTTGTGATCGCGATGCAAAACCAGAAACTATGTATTCCATAATAAATTCATTACATAAATTACATATAAAAATACCTAATTCACATGCTCAGTGTTCTGTCTCCCAATGACATGTTCTACATATTCAACAAAAGGACCGGCATAATGTTCTGTTGTTCCACACGTGACCGCAGCGTACGCACAAAGAGGGAAGAGATATAAAACAAAATTACGTTAACCTAGCGTCGGTAAGTTTAACACTATCATTTAAATAGTATCATTATCATTATGAATTAATATTATGTTTCAGCTTTTTATTTTTTATTAAGTTAGGATACAAATGTACAGCGGTGGTAGAAATAGCGTAAAAAGCCTCACCACCGAGAGGTCTTGAAAGGAGTACTGGGGGGAGAGGGTAATTGGGGCAGACTATGTACATAACAAACACTGGCGGGTAACTTGGGAGGAGGGGGGGGGCGGTGCAACAGAACCTTAGCTTTGTATTGCAACGGTAGGCCTCATGACCACCAGGGTGATGCGGAAATCTAATGATGGATGGAGATGATGTGAGACATAGTTGGAGTGATGCAAATGAAGAAACCTAGTAATGGAAAACGTCAATACAGTTCGTGTTAGCATAGTACGGTACATCCGTCTTTAAACCAAAAGATAATCAAAAAACTTTTTTGCTCGAATGGTTTTCCAAACAGAGGAATAGTTCAAGTCGATAGTGAACAATTGTGAAACTATTCCCCGAATAAACGCTACGTCGCAATAAGGGACCATCAAAAATCGCCAGTCGACAGGTCATATTTATTAGATGGAATCATATCTGAAACCTGTTGTTGAAACAAACAGTTACAGGGATATTATGAATTTGCCGTTCGAAACATTGGCAATAACTTTTGACCAACGGGACCAACGAGTAAGGGACCGCGGACCAGCGGCACCATCAAGTACGGGACCGAGGCCCAGCAGGACCAACGAGTATGGAAAAGTTCACTCGTGAAACTTCTTCCATCAGGCGTTGAAGAAATTAATGCTTTTAGCTTAGCCATATTCAAACCATCAATTAGTTGCAACTGGAACCATTATTGACGGCCTTGTTATATTAGAACGGCTTATAAAAGGCTTGGGTTACTGTCGAACTTTAGTAAATCAAAATAATGTTAATTATTTGGAATACATAGTCGGGTCAATGAGCTCGCTCTATATAAGGACTATCTAATACAAATTGTTTCACAACTTTACTGGTAGAACTTGCTCAAAATCTATCAATAAAATACGTACCGATGACCTTCCGACAGTGTTTGAAACAAAGCGTTCGGATCGACAGATTTCGATCATGAATAGTCTCACCTCGGCTCAAGATGAATAACAATACGCAACAATAACGCTATGATACAAGTCCGTTAACAAAACGTAACAGTTCAGCAAATGAAGAATAACAATAGAGGGAAATGATTCATAAAAACTGTATGCTTGGTCGTTCGACTGAAGAAAAGCATAAACAGGGTAATAAGTGAATTGATCAAGTAACAGCTTGACCGATAAAGGGGAAAATCTTCATATTTTACAACGAGATTGAAAATCACCGAAGAATTTAATAATTTACATGGGTAGCCTGTTAAAAAATAAAACTAACGAACACTAGGGGTACTACATACGTTATGGCAAGCGCCATCCAATTTTCACTGGTTCCAAACCAACCCGAAACAGATGAAGGGTGAGAAAGTGTTTACCTAAAGAGATGACGATCATGGGAGTTACTTGCAGTACTGTACACTGGCGCTCTAGAGCCACTACAACCTTCAGCCAATGGGGAAGCAGCGTTAGCCTCGCACGTGTCTCTGTCACGGTCTCTAGCCAATCACAGCACTTCTCACGAATACTAGAGGTGGGTGGGTAGATAGGTCTACTAGACATCCCCCACGGCCAGGTTTCAGTTCGTATTGTTTTTACTTTTCAGGTTTCTACTACAAAATAATGTTCACTGTTCACTATATACACAGCGGAGGCGCCGTCCTGACCCGGCTCTTGAAAGCCTTCAGTCGTCTAGGAGACTCTCCAATTCCTCCTCCGTCATGTCGGTCCTGGAACACAAGATCAGACACATCAGAATTCATGCACCTCGTCAATTATTAAGGTCAACAACAATGCTTTGAACCTTGGGTAGAACACTTGCTTTCCTAACAGCTGTGCCCTACGGGGGAGCGTGCGAGGACTACCATCGAGGCTCCTTTGTATTTGTATTTGCTTCCACGTTCCACCGGAGTCCCAACGCGAAGTTAATGCAGACTCCCCCGTAGGGCGGTGAGGCTCCGGTGGAAAATGGAAGCAACTACTACTACTACCGTCGAGGCTCCGGTGTACAAGAGGCCCTAATCAAGTCAGTGATCAGTAACTTAAATTAACGGGCGGCGGTCTTCGTAATTAGCTGAATGTAAGTTCACAAGCAAATTTATATTTTTCGAGGGCTTCAGGATCATTGATGCCAATACATATAGTCACGAACCATAGGATATCTCGTTTAAAGGTCAATAAATTTTTCCTACATTTCACTCAACAGCTCAAATGTGGCTCCTGCAAGTTACAAATCCTTGTTAAACGTCAAAAAAAATGTTTCTGCGGGCACCTTATCCCAGTAAATTATCAAGCATAATTTTAAAACGCTAGTTTATTCATGGTAAATTATGGCGACTCGTGGTGAAGGATTGAGAGTAAGATATTGTTCGACAGACTTAACATAGGATCACATCGTAGACATCCCGGCAAATACATCCAGCCGTCACTCACCTAGCCTATAGATGGTGCGGATAGTTGTAGGCTGCCGCCGCCTGGTGTCCGTAGTAGGCGGCCGCAGCGGCGTGGTCGGAATAAGGGTCGGCGGTGCGGAACATGTGTTGCTGGCCATCCATGACGTAGCCCATGCTGGCGTCGGGGGAGTACGCACCCGCGGGCCCTGGGAAGTGCGGCACTGCCGCGAGGAAAATATTCACAACATTAATAGAGAGCAAGGAACAGGACCCACTCATCTGATGCCTTCAGTTAACATAGAGATATCAATGCAAGGCCCAATCCTACAGAAGGGAGATTGCCGACGGCGCAACGCACTTCGCAAGCTTCTTATGAATTCGTACATTGATAAAAAACTAGCTCTCTTTAACGCTGAAGGGTCCGGCCACAACTTCTCAACACACACTTAGGGTCATGAGTGAGGTCCATAACCAGTATCAGCAGCTGGGCCCGACAACTTTAATTGGTTTCCTCTGCTGCGTCATAATTGGTGTGCCCTCCCCTACTCACGTCCATTCATTTCACAACGGAAGCCAAGGGCGAGGAAGCACATCACGCATCGCCCTGCTATTCTTCAATCAAGCCTATACAAAGTTTTCTGCCTCAACACTGATGTCTCTCATCATTAACACATGCTTCACGGCCGTTTATTGACCTAAACTTCGATCTTCCTCTAGGCCTACGCTCATTCACCTCCGTATTCATCACCCGTACTCCTTATGTGTTCGAACCACCTCTGAACACGAAAATCTACTCTACCTCCCAAAATCATCCCAATCCCCGTTTAAATTCGAACAGCCTCATTGTTGCTTCTTTCTCGCAGCATCACTCCGACTATGTCTCTCAAATATTATACCTCCCAAACATTAAACCTTCCTCTTCCGCTCTAGCCCTCTCATCTCAGACCCACACAACACAGTTAGAACAGCGACCACTCGCACAACACTCATTTTACGTAAATTCCCAGTGTCCTACAGCTCATTACACTTGTTTCTGCACCCAACACTTCGCACCCTTTCTTCACTCTCGATTTCACTTCGGTTTTAACAAGTCCAATCTTCTCAACACGAGAACCCTGGTACATTAAAAACTGCACTCCCTCCCAAACCCTTCATTCAAGCATACAATGATTTCGCTCGCATCGTCCTTCCTCGAACTTCACAGTACATTACCCGTACCCGCATTAACTCGCAGCTTCTAACTCACACACTCAACCATACTCGAACACGAGCAAGCACTACTTCTCCAATTTGCCACCAGTACATTATCATTCTCAAACTGCAACTGATAACCACCCGCTCCGCCCATTTGATCCTAACATTACTAAACCTCGAACCAATACACTCGCATTCACCGCCCTGACCACTTCATCCACGTAGATTGAACGGCCAGGGAGACGTAAAAGAAACATCGTCTTAGTCCCACTTTCACTGGGAACCAAGCACTCGCCTCGCTCCCTACTGTGACGCATGCTCTGCTGCCAACATGGAAACTCTGGGCGGCTTTTTACAAATTTCCGCCCACTCCATAGACACCTTACACTAGCTACAACGCCACCCTGTCGATCAAATCGTTGGCTATTTCCAAATCCACGAATGCTCAGGATACATACTTTCCCTTCTCAAGGTGTTTATCTCTCGCAGACTTGTGCAGCTCCGACATTTGCAGAGAGACACCTCCAACCACTCTTAATGGCACGCTGTTCTTCGTCAATGGCACCATCCGTAATGTTTGTAATTCTCTCGTACAACTACAACACACAAATACCTCTCGAGTTGTATCATTCATTTCCATCTCTTTTGCCCCTACACAGCGGAACGATGCGCTACCCCTGGACAGACACAGGTCACAGATGGTATAGCCTCACCAGACATTCGATGATCATTGTTTCACTCTTCCTTATGCCCTCCGTCGCAACATCGTTCAAATCAGGGGCGATCACAGCTTTCATCACCTTCGCCGTCTCCTGTACCTCCTTCCTCCTTACTGATGCCCGCAACACTTCTCGATCCCATGGATGGCATTCGGGCACCACCACCCACAGCAACCATGTCAGCCTCTCACATCAACAATTTCTCATGACTCGCGTCTGGGCTCTGGTGGAGATAAGCCCCTAATCGTTCAACAACTTCGCAAAATACTCAGCCTGCCTTTTCCGTACATCACTGCACGTCAACAACAACCGTACGTTAACGTCTTTCACCCCCTCCTTTTTTCCCCGTCTTCCCCATTCTCACACTATTCGCATTTTTGAAGAATACAGTTCTTTTACCCTCAGAATGCTCTCACCATTGCTTACCCGCTAAGCATTCGTGTCCCCCGGTGCTCTCCTCACTACGCGCTTCACCCTTTTTCTCTTCTCTCTTTAGTTGACAGAGGCCACCATCGACTTGCTTGCATTCACTCACTTCTCAAAATTCTTCTCTTTTGCGCCACCGTCATTTAAACCTCATCGTTTTACAATTCCAATCTCTTCCTCGTACACTAACTCGCTCACTCAAGGCACACCAGACGAACATTTTTCGAATATCTCAACTCCGCATCTCTGAATGTATCGGTCTTCCTCAATATTTTCACAGCCTTGCTCTCGCACAACACCATACTCCTCATTCAACCACTGATGGAACTCTTCAGCTCTGCTCGTCACATACAAATCACTCGCCTGCACTACCTCTCTTCCTCCTTCTATCTTTTCTGTCACCCGTTCTCCCCTGTCAAGCTTCCTTTCATCATTATATGATCAAACATTCCCACACCTTTTCCATCTGCACCCGCCCATTCAACAGCCTCATCACCACTCGTTTAAAACAGACATAAAATATATCAGTCCTCTACCCATCACTGAGCCAAGAGCCATCTTTACCCATACGCACTTGTGGACATGCCGCTTCTTGAAGAAGCCTTTTCCCCATACCAGCTCCCGCTCCCTGCACAAACTAATCAGGTTCTCAATATACGAGCCGTCAATTATACCGGGAATGTAATATTTTCCTACCACATTCTCAACAAACACCAGCACGAGTTGTATTGACCTCATAACTCGCAGTATACTCATCAAGACTCGTCCAAAAAAAGTTTCCTCTCTTCCCTTCTCCTCTCGGTACCTGGTTCGTTATCAATCACGCACGCTCATCTTTCTATACCTGACTTCAGTATAGAGAACAAATCCTGTGCACTCTCCGGTGGAAATGAGAATACAATTAAATCCGTTGCACACTTTCCGTACCAAACCTTCGTCCACGCCTGACTTCCATCCACTCACCACACCTCAGGCATAGTAAATTTGTATCCCAATATTCAAGGTGACCCTCCTGACATGCAGTCTCGTACTTGTTGGTAGAGAAAAAGGAACACTCCAAAGTACATCTGATGCCTTCAGTTACCTCAGACATAGTAAGCTAGTACACGCACATTCAAGAACATCTCAAAGTTGTCAAGATAAGATATACTCAATGATGATGATTAATACGAGAGCGTTGGAGCTTTGTCAGGAGAGCTGCGCGGGCTGCTGACGGTACTGTCGGTCTCTCTCGCATTGGATATGGAGAAGCCTGATCTAGTTATAATGAAACGTTCATCTTTTTATTCGTGCAGTGGAGACGATATTTTCACTGTTCTAAACTTGACTGTCAAGTTTCAAAGTTTATTTACATTATTTCTACAGCGTATAGTTATTAGTGTTAGCTGGCATAAGACACAGCGAGCCTTCAAATACCGAAAAGTGCCTAAAGTTTATTAGTTAATATGAATTTAGTTTTCCAAAGTTTTATGCCAGGGAATTCATCACAGTTGAAGTGTGTGGTGTAGTTAGGACTGCAATACAGTTCAAGTGTGTGGTGTTCCTGGGACAGTTCAAGTGTGTGGTGTGCTAGGGCCTGCATCACAGTTCAAGTGTGTGGTGTTCTAAGGGCAGTTGAAGTGTATGGTGTGCTAGAGGCTGCTGGTATGCTAGAGGCTGGTGTGTGTTGTACCAGGGACTGCATTACAGTTCAAGTGTGTGGTATTCTAGGGAGTGTTCAAGTGTATGGTGTGCTAGAGGCTGATGGTATGCTAGAGGCTGGTGAGTGGTGTACCAGGGACTGCATGACAGTTCAAGTGTGTGGTGTTCTAGGGACAGTTCAAGTGTGTGGTGTGCTAGGGCCTGCATCACAGTTCAAGTGTGTGGTGTTTTTGGGACAGTTCAAGTGTATGGTGTGCTAGAGGCTGCTGGTATGCTGGAGGCTGGTGGGCGGTGTACCAAGGACTGCATTATAGTTCAAGTGTGTGGTATGCTAAAAACTGCATCAGTTTTTTTGAGCATCGTTGTTAATACGTTGGCCTGAGGGAGCTCGAGCACTCAGTGCGATTGGTGGCTCCATAGCCATAGCAGTGCCTAGGGCGTCCCATTGCTGGTGTTGGGGGTTGAGGGGCCGAGGCATAGCTACTCTTGAGAAAAGCAACCACACAAAGTTACTTTTATCATCTTCTGGACTGGGCAGAGTACACAACAAGATTCTGGAAGGAGGCGTGGAATGGAGTTGTAAGATGACCGCTTTGAAAAAGTTTGCAAAATAATGAGTCAGTTATTGAAATTGGTGTACTAAATCCATCCCAGCCGAGTATATTTCCATTGCAGATCTGGCTGTAAGCTGATCTTGTTACCAATGAACTGAAAAGTAATTAAATAAAGGCTACTTATGCACTTTACCTAATTTTAATTTTATTCTTTACGCAGCATCTAACTGCTCTAACTAGTCGTTAGAATATCCTGAGCAATTGGTCGACTTAGAAAACCAATTGAAAAACCGTTAAAGAAACCGTTAATGCTCGTTAATTTCTAGACACTTTTATCCATAAAAGATTTTCTCTCCATCTCTCACCAAGCAACTAAGCAACAAGAGCAAGGAACTTCCGTGACAGTTGGCCGTTATAGACTTGTTTATCGCATTGGTTGTTGCGTCCACGTTTCTTATTTGTCAGGCCGGCCACCGTCATTCAGGATATGAAGGGTCAACCGTTGTGAACACATTTCTGTTTCCCAGCGCAGTGTGCCAGGTGAAGTCTTTAGAAGTTTAAAAGGTGGTGGTTGGACGGCCGCTGCGTTGCTTGCTAGTAGGTCTTTTACTGCAGCATTTGCGTGTTTATATAAATGACTGCCGTGGCTGAGTGATAAGCGTATCCGACTGCAGTGCCAGCCTCTGGCGCTGCATGTCGCGAGTTCGAGCCTCGTCATTGACACGGCGGTCTTGTGGCGGGGAGATTGGGTGCCTCCCACCTATGGATCAGCCTAACATTGCCACCCTCCTCATTAGGGGGAAAAGGCTGTATTCTTATACATACATTTTACGTTTTCTTGATTCAATAATCTGAGTGCGTCATTTGAGAAGCGACTTTTCACTGGCAGGTCAGATGAAATTTGCGCACGTGCCCCGAAAAGTTTTGGAACTTTTATATATATGTGTATATAT
>SDVV010027695.1:0-12065 GCA_016164225.1 Gammarus roeselii | reverse complement strand
ATATGCATACGTACGAAAATATAATCATATAATCTCCATACAATGATATCGGTAACAGCACCTGAAATTCTTATTCTGGCATCTATGGCTCTTGAACATATTATGTAAGGAAACCATTTAGTTCACGCCTTTATAGCTACAACCATGCCGCAGAAGCGATTGAATTATTTTCTTGTGATTAGTTTTCCAGTCTATTTCTTCGAAAAATTCAAATGATCAGTGAATTCTAGGAATAATCGGGTCAGGGGGCGTTTGAAGGCGGTTTCGACCGATGAGGCTGTATAGGTGCAGGCGGCAAAGCCAGTAGTTGTATGAATGCTAGCGAGTGAAGCCCAAGAAGGGGTTGGATAGATGGAGGCGGCACAGCCGCTCTAGACTGACGCATGGCTGAGCTGGCTGTCGGCTGGCTGAAAGCCAGTTGGAGGGGCAACAATGCACGGGCCAATGCATTGAAATTAACGGAAAGGGAAGACCCATCACTACGATAACGACTTCTTACAGTGCCTTCGACAGCTCTGAGCGGCGAACTTATAGCACTGTAGTCACTTCTAGTAGGTAAATACATAATATCCTTTTTGATTTGAGATTCATTTCCACCTAAGATAATAAACTTAAAAATTGTTGATATTGTGTTTTGGTATCGTTTAAATCGTCAATTTGGAGAGAACAGTGCTTAGACTGGGTGCATCTATGAGGTAACTTCATGTTTCCCGTCAAATTGCTAAACTCGTTGAAGAGGCATCGCGCATGAAACATTCACATCGTACTGAATATTACTTCGAATTGACCACAAATAGCGATTTTTCCATTTCATAAAATAAACGAAAACCTTATTGCTGAGAAATTGAGATCTAGAAGTTAACATAGCGATTCTTGTGCGGTTTCAGCGTTAACAACGGAGAAAGTAAGTTTGGTATACGTTCAATAGCACACGTTTATTGGAATTGAAGGATGAAGTTGATAACTATCCTCGTGCTCCTAATTTTTGTGACATAAAAACTTGTGCATTGTCCTCCTCGTCTTTGTGCATTTTTCATAGCACAATTTTCGTAAGACATTGCACAGTATACTGTAACTTCATGGACCTCGAATAAAAACTGTTATCACAATTGCACGGAAGCCCACCTTTGCGTGCATCAAGCGAGATGCACACAACTTGGCCCTGCATAAAACATTTATTAACAATCACATACAACCTAAGGCCTTAATTAAAGCTGTATTATTTTGTAAAACCACGTGTGCCTTCTGATAAAATGCATTGTTTTCTAGTGCCTTCAAGTAACATATTTTTATGTTGCAAAAAACACTTCGAATGTACAGCAAGTAAAGAACACCAATTGCCAGCAATTTCTAACAAGATAATTCTTTTGAATTGACTTTAATGTAATAATGTGAAAATATAGATGAAACTAAGCTACATTGAAAAGTCTCAGCTTCATCCAATCCTGACATGTCTCATACCAGTATAGGTTTCTGCTGTCAAGAGTTAGAACGCAAAGAATGCATTATTCCACATCTGTCCTTCAGTATTTCGGTCCTCCGCATGGCGGTCGCCATGTGGCTGTGGCCAGTTGTTTGGTTTCACTCGCTAGCGTTCATACAACTGGCTGTGCCGTCTCCATCTATACAACCTTCTTGGTGAAGCCAACCCACCGACTACAGCCACATGGCGGCCGCCATGCGGAGGGTAGGAATAGTGAAGAATAGATAGAGAGTAATTCATTCCTTGCGCTCTAACTCTTGATAGCTGAAGTGTATTCTGATATAAAACATGCCAGAATTGAGGGAGACACAGACCATGCGAAATAAGTTGGTTTCATCTATGTATAACAACACATTGTTACATTAGAGTTTATTGAAAAGCATCAACTTGTTGGAAAATTGCCAACTCTTGGTGTTCTTTAGTTGCTGCACATTCGAAGTTTAGGTGTTTGTAAAGGTGAATAATATGTGGACATTGATTAATGAAGAGTAATTTACCCTTATTTTGGTTACTCAGAAAGTTAATAAAGTATAGCTACTGTGAGCGATAAAGTACGATCTGACTCCAAGTTATTTCTTTCCACATGAGAAGGTTAGCGTATGGGCAAGCACCAATGAACAGACAAGAACAGTAAGGAACAACAGGTAACTTTTGCATATGTATATTCCCTACTTATCTTGGTTATGTCATTCCAAGGATAATATAGAAGGGGAAAAGAAGAAATATAGGTTAAAGAGAAATAGCCGGCGGAAAATCTTTGTGGCGTCAATGGATCCCAGAGGGAATATCTTCGGGGGAACCTTGTTAAATTTCTTCTACCGGTCAAATTCTGTCTTGCCTGAAGACGGGTGTCCTCATGGCCTCAGTAGCAGGGGGTGAAAGGCTGCACACAGAATATTGTGGCTAACCTGTGTGGCAGGAAAGATAATCACATACCATTCTGCCTGCCTCATACAGGCAGACAGATTGGGTGCATGTACTAAACAAATATTATCACAAGAGAACATAGCATAACACTAAGGTGTAGCTCAATTTTGTACCCACAAGTCTAGTCAAGTGGTCAGCATAAATTGTTATTGAAGTTAAAGAATGGACGAACTGGCTCCGTCAAGTGGTAAGGACTCACTATATTTTAGAATTAGCTGTTATGAAATAAACTTCTTGAAATCTGAATAAAATTTCAGCTGACACAAAATGAAGTCAGACTTGATATCCAAATTATTGATAGTATAAATTCCTTTAGCTAGCCTAAGGCATGAAACTAGGAAAGGGCATTAATAATCTAAGTTGCGTTCAAATATTTTTGGGTTATAAACTATATATCATTTCATTTTATAGGCACTATATGGCTATATATATATATATACATCTATACATGGGCAGGGATCAAGGTATGGTGCTACTCTGGATTAAAAGAAATTGCTAATGTTATCACACACAAGTGACTGCTTGGTATGTCATTTGGCAGAGGAATGTGCCTTCATAGTCAGCCTTGCGCCTTGCATCTTCAATCCTGCATCCAGTCTTTACAATAGGTTTTGCTCTACACTGGGAATAGGACATTACACTGTTCTCACCTGTCTTCTGTGGAGCAGTATCCTAGGTACGCCTTTTTATGTTTGGCCAGGTCTAAGGAAACACTTAATTCGGTGGCCTGGATCACTTCCCTAACTTTGTTGTGTTTGTTGTGAGAGGACTGTTATACACGTGACCTTGTGCGACGCGCCAAATGGAAGAGTCTAGAAAAACAAAGCCCGCTCCGCTTGTTGCCAGATTATATGAAATCAAAAAATTCACTGAATTTTGTAAGAAGATTTTTCTAAATCATTTCTTCCATCTGATTCATGTTCCATGGCTTTTAGTGCGTGGGTTATACAAATTTATTCGGCTAAAATAAATATTTGTTGCACTGCCATTATGGTTGGAAGATGTTTGTACTGGCTGAACGGAAATGTTGTTGCTACCTGCAGAGATATGCAACAATGAGATCAAAATATGCGATTGCCTAATCGTGATAGTGCTTGTGATGCACGTATAATGCGTTTAGTGTTTATTAAAATATCGTTTTTCGCAGAATTTGAGTGTCGTACTTGAAGGTTTTCAAAAGTAATGCATTTTATCCAACGGCACACGTGATTTTTCAAAGGATTACATGCAAGGGAATGTTTTGTGCATCTGGTTCGATGCACGCAAAGACGATGGGCTTCCGTGCAACTGTGATGCAAGTTTTTTTTTCGAGGTCCATGCAGCTATAGTATACTGTGCAATGTCTAACAAAAAATGTGTTATTGAAAATACCAAGACGAGGAGGACAATGCACAATTTTTTTTGTAAAAAAACAAACAGCAACACGGGGATAATTATTAACTTCATCCTATACTAATTTAGGCTATTCAGGCAAACGTGTGCTACGAAATATATAACATACTAAACGTTTTCCTGTGGTAATGCTGAAACCACACAAGTATCGTCTATGTTAACGACTAGATCTCGATTTTTAAGCAATAAGTGGATGTGGTTTCATGAAAATGCAAAGATAACTATATAGTGGTCTTCAATATTAATATTTAATACGATGCGAATGTTTCATACGCAATGCTTTTTAAACGAGTCCTGCAATTTGACGGGAAACATGTGGTTAACTCGTCGATGCGCACAGTCAGAGCACTTTTATCTCTCAAAATTTATGATTTAAACGATACCGAAACACCATATCAACTATTTTCAAGTTTTAATGTACTTACCCAATAAAAGTGACTACGGTGTTATATGTCCGCCGCTCAGAGCAGCCGAATGCACTGCAAAAAAAACGTCATCGTAGTGATAAGTCTTCCCTCTCCGTTCATTTCAGTGCATTGCCGCGCGCTGGGTTGCCCCTCCAATTAGTGTACACTGCTCCAACTGGCTTTCAGCCAGCCGACTGCCAGTCCAGCTATACTTCAATTCCGAGCGGCTGAGCTGTCTCCATCTATCCAACCTCTGAACCGAAGCTTAGTGCGCTGCTAACTACGCTTCGGGTTACCCCTAGAACTATGTCCACTCACCTTCACTTTCAGCGCCTTTTCCTTCAATCTCCCGAGATCAAATTATCTCAGAACACGTGAATCTTTTCCGTCTATTATCTTTCTAACCCTCCCTGTATTTATTTGAACAACGTCTTGTGATCTTCCGAAATAATTTCTTGACCATGCTCGTCACCGGTAGAAACTACGGAACCTCACAAGATCGTATTTTCTGACGGATAAAACACCGTGAGAACAATATTCATTCACTAAGACTTTGCAACGATTGCATTAATTCTTTACTACGTATTCGAAGGCAACACGTTGTTTGCATTTAAAATTGTAAATTTTTAGAACAGCGTCGAACGTATCAACCGGACCCTGATGATTTTGAGAAGGCGGTAACATGGACCCTTGCAGTTGAGAGGCATACGTTTCCAACAGGGTAGTTTAAACAATTTTTCACATATGGTCTGTCAACATGCATCTGAAATCAAGGAAATATACTGCGTGCATAATGTTGAAACCTGCTGTACTCTAACCTGACCTAAAGGCCTAGTTGTAAAACTGAACATCTACCTTCTCAGCAATGTGTGTCTCGGTAGCACGGTCACAGATGCATGGGTACGCTGTAACAACATGAATTTTGAAAAGTGCATTACCGCCCTCGAAAAGTGGGTTGCTGTCACTTGAAGAATCTAGGCTCAGATGGTGCGTGATGTTTGTGTGACCCATTGTACTCTATTATCGGGTTAAAACTGCTTATTGCTTTAGGTTTTCAAAATAATTGAAAATCAGCAACACTTCTGGTTGATACTTACCTCAATGGATTAGCCTGCTCCTGGGGCTGGTCAGGAAATTACGCCAGGCCGGCCAGGGTGCTCGTCACTGCCCGGAGCTGTGCTGCCCTTTCATGGTGACTGCCCGGGGCCGGAGTTTATGCTGTCTTTGCATGGTAAATCAAAGGATTTGATAGTTATCTTTTTGAATCTTAATCGGTTACAAGAGTTGATGCTAACAGTGACATTAACTTCTTTGCTGAAGTTAGTGTTTCCTTCTTGCTCGTTTAATGTAACTAGATGTTGCAATTTGGTCCTTCAGTGTGATATGCGTTGGTGTTAAGAATGGCTTGCCCACCGGGAACTAGGAAGTTGCAGTTGACATATATCACTCACTGTAAGTAAGCCCTTCTGATGAAATTACTGATGTTTTATATGTATGCACAACCTAATATTGTATGCCTTTTTTATTTTGTGACCATCTTAATTATTCTATGGTCAATTGCCTAAAGCATCTGGTGTGATGTGGCATTTGTGCCTCCTGTCCTCAGCGTCCTGCTTTACACATTGGCTCTGCTGGTGTGTTAGTCTTGACTCATGAGAAGTTGAGGCCACCAAGGTGTGAATTTGGAGACTGGAGGATTGTGTTGGTAAGGTTAAGGTGTCTGTGTTCCAGCCACTGCTTTGTTGCCAGTATTCTTTCATTGTCTTGGAGTCAATTTTTTATTTGGAAGAGTGGTTGTTGCATAATCGTCTGGCTTAAAGAGAATTGTTCCAAAATTTTGGAAGCTTTATCTTTGAGTGACTGAGGCCTAGACATCAGCTACTCATAATTTTCTGAAGATTTTTTTATTTTTTGAGTCTATTTGATGTCTTTCATTGATAAATTCATAGCATCAACCAGGTAACCCTGCACTGCACCTTGGTGTGTCAAATGGAAGTTTACACGTAGTTAGACCAAGACTTGTCCTCCTATGGTATAACCATCCCGTTGGTCCTAATGGGATTAGCAACGCATTTCTACATTTGCTATGGTATGATTTTTTTCTGTACTTTCTGATATATATAACTGTAATGAATTATATTTGATGTTTTTCAACAAAGAGGAAGGAAAATATTTAATAACAAAATGTGTGAGAAGTCGCCCCAACTTTGTTTTACCTAAGTGACCCACCTCCTTCCCCACCTATTGGTATATATATATTGGTATGTATGTATATATATATAGATATATTTATATATATACTCACACAAACACAAAAATAATTATTTACTATGGACCGGGGCAACTCCCGGCAGTTGACCACATGAAGTGATTCCCCGTATGACTGCAACCCCTCCTATGGGCACCAAATTGTGGGAAGAGAAATGTCATTATTTATCCATAGAATTGGAACGAGCAGGTTTTCGTTAGTAGGTATCAGCTACTTATAGAAATTTGATACACACTCAGAAATTAGGAAAAAGTGCCAAAGTGAAGATGTGTTCACTGTTTTCTAGGTCCCTGAAAATTTTGGTTTGAAAAAAAATCAAAGTTCCACAATCTTTGATGCTGTGGCTAGAGTTTTCAATGGATTGTGGCCAAATTTGGTCATACTCTGATGATATATACATGGGATTGTTGTAGTCTTCTGTTGCATAAGAAGGATTTTGGAAAGAAGTGTATATCCATATGAGGAACATATACAATCATACAAACATAAGGATGATTTAAATGATTTAAAACACTGGGTGTTTTAAATCATTTTTTGTCATTGAATAATTTTTTCCTTCATTAATAAGTAGCCATAATAAATTGGGGAAAGAAAAATCAATTTGCAATAATTTGTCTTGGCTCCATTGTAATTAAGATAGTTCAAATCTGATTGTACCATGATATACGCCTTTTATAGTTGTATAAACCATGTGAAGGTTTTTCATTTATCTTGTATATTGAACATACTGTTTTGATTTTTGTGGTGTTTTGTTTATACCCCTAAACGGGGCAAAGGGAAGAAAAGTTTTTAATGGGGCAAAAATTAACCCCGCCCAAGATCGGTATTGGAAAATGCAAGGTAGCGTCGACCGGGGTGACTCCGCGGTCGGAAACGCAGGGTGACTGCCCGCACCCCTCTTTTGGGCACCAAGACGTCGGAAATGTCACCGTTTGACTACGGGGCTTGAAAGAGCAGGTCTTAGTTAGTAAGTATCAGCTTCTTATAGAAATTCGATACGCGCACAGAAATTATGAAAAATCGCCCAAGTGAAGGTGTGTTTTTCAGGTCCCTGATAATTTTGGTTTGGAAAAATCAACGATCCGCAAACTTTGATGCTGGGTCTAAAATTTAGTGGTGATACTCGGAATATGATGTAGTTCGTTGCATAGGAAGGAATTTGGAAAGAAATGTAAACTTCTGTAGATATATACAAATTTACAACTGCGGGGAGTCGCCCCAGGTGAAAAAACGATCGGGGGTGGCTCCTCGCACCTATTTTGTTATTAAATATCTTTGTTTTTCTTCAATGAAAAGTAGTTGAATGAAATTTTTTGCACATATAATGACACCTGGAAGTAAATGATATACAATAATGACACCACAGCTAATTTCATAATGCGTAACTAATTTTTTAATGA
Organism: Gammarus roeselii; assembly: GCA_016164225.1. Taxonomy (NCBI): domain Eukaryota; kingdom Metazoa; phylum Arthropoda; class Malacostraca; order Amphipoda; family Gammaridae; genus Gammarus; species Gammarus roeselii. The sequence goes on along the minus strand of SDVV010027695.1, from coordinate 4,187 downwards.
CCCAATGTTTATAACACATGGCGACAAGTCTAGGCCTGAGTGGTAACCTCATGTTCAATGCCCAGGAATGATATTTTTTATCACATCATCAAATCAAGATAACAATACCTTACCTAGCATGACTTGTATTTATCTTTATGCATCGTATTATCGTATTATTAAGAAGATCAGTTTTTTCGTAATATTTGTCCATTTACTGATACTTTAGGGTCATAATTAGTTCAGGATGTGGAAAAATGATTTCCAGTAAAGTAAGATTGCAATTTATTGAAGAAAAACTTTGTTTTTTGCTGCAAAATCAGGAAAAAAAATCGTTCGACGGTCAGGTTTGACGTCAGCAAAAGACGAATATCAAAAGCACCTGTAACAGACGTAATATTTTACTTCACATTTTATTTGAAGCAACTGATATATACTAATATAGGCATGCTCTTATGATTGATACTCACAAACTTTTAATTTGCGTTTCATTTTTTGATAAATAGGGGGGTATCGGAAGTCACCCTGTTGGTGCCGGAAGTCACCCCCGATTAGGGGCCATAGCTTGCCGCACGGTTTTTCGTAAATAACTTTTTTTTTGGTTGATGATAGAATGTTGGAATCTACGGTGCTCCATGATCATTATAGTAGCTATATATTTACACATTGAATACGAAGTTTCTGGGCTACGTACTTTTTGAGTTATTTCAAAGTATACGCCATGACATTATGGCATGTTTCTGAATGTCATATGTCTAACTTATTACAATACTGGATTAAAATGTGGATTTTCCTAGTAACCGTTAATTTCTGAAAATTGAAAAAAATGATGCATCAAATTTTATGGAGAAGTTTTCTGGCCTCAAAATTCACAAAGTATTACTTGTATAGAAAATTTCAGAATATGGCATGCATCCGAATCATACATGAACGTCCTGTCATAATATGGGCATCTAATTTTGATTATTAAAGTCACAGATTTTTTAAAAACTCACATTTTAAGCATCAAATTTTTTCTCTTTTCTTGCTTTTAATTTCTTCATATAAGTTTTCTGTAGATTTTGGATGCTCCCAATGATGCAGGCAGATATATATATAACTATTTGTGCACATGTTGCAGCACTTTTACTGTAATACTTCAATAATTAAGAAATCTATCATTATAACTCTCAAAAACATATATATTTTATGTATATATCTCTGATTGAGAAAGAGTGTGTGTGTTAGTGCATATGTACGTGTGAGTGTGTGTGAGGGGTTAATGGATTATGTAAGGTTGGACTTTTTCCCAGATGTGTGCCACAATTGTATCTGGAGAAATTAAACATCCTCTCCCAATATCAAGAATTGCAGGCCAATAGAAGATGCAGTTCACGGGAACTTAGTCTGTATCATTAACTGCAGGTGATGTCCCCTTCCATATAGCTGAGTCTGATAAGGTTTGCTTTTTTAGGAAATCAAATTCTGCAGTCTCAACTGGTGTATCTATGTCATTGCTGAAGGCCTTGAGACCTTAGGTAATGACAAATTAGATATTTGCATGTACTTGAACTTTGATGATGGGGCAAGAATGTATCAAATCTTGTTCATTATATCTGTTCTGGAGGTAATTCTAACTCTTAATGGGGCAAAAAATTATCTGTTAATAGGGCAAGAAAGAATCTTATTGTTAAGTTATTCTTGCCCCATAATTATTGATTTACCATAACATTTATTGAAGGAAAACTGAGGGGGTTAGAAGGTTGTGGTTCACATTATGTTATAAAGTACTAAGAACTGCACCCCTCTGATTTTTTATTTCCCCGTAACTCTTTCCGAACATGATTTACATCAAATTGCAACCAAATTTTAGAATTTGGAGCAAAATTTTTCTGGTGCTTATTCAGTTGTCTGTAGAAAATATACAGAAAGTTGAACAAATATTCAAGAGCACTTTGGTCAAAAATTAAACTTGGATAAATTATCAATCTAACCATGCTAAGAAATGCTAATACTTCTTGGGAGGAGGGGGGGATTACTTCTTGCCCCATCTTGCAGGAATTTTTGGTTCCCTCAATTGACTATAATTGAATGTATTTCTGCACTCATATAATGTCATCTGGTAGTAAATGACACATGAATGACAAAACGGCTAATTTCAAAATGCGAGCTGATTTAATAATGGCCTTATGTTTATACAACAAGGTGATGAATTTAGGCCTAGTGTAAACTTCTGTTTGACATTTAGGAGCAAACTTTTTTTATGATTTCTTCATATTAAGGTAAGAATACCATACCTAGGATGTATTGTATTCATGTTAATGCAATAAGTTTGCTGTAGAATTGAAAAAATACATTTCTAACTTGTTTCATCATTTGTAAAAACTAATATATATTTTTTCATAATATTTGCTCATTTGTTGCTACTTCAGGGTTAAAACTTTCTTCAGATGTGTAGAAAAGACTTTCAGTAAAGTTAGTTTGCAATTATTAAATAAAGAACATTGTTTCCCCACAATGAAAAGCAAAATAAATTCCTTTCGGCTGAGAAGAACAACTGCAGCAAATAAGGAGCATCAGAAAATACCTGTCAAGACGTAAAGATTTACGTATTTTTGATTTTAATCAACTGATATTGCTATACTAATATAGACATGCTAATTCTATTGGGACTCTCAAACTTTTAATTTGCGTGTCAATTATTGATATTGTGGAAATAAGGAACCACCCCTGATCAGGGGCATAGCTCAACATTTTTTTCATTAATATAAATACATCGCTCTTGGTTGACAATTGAATGTTGGAACTTTTGGTGCTGATTGGTCCTAACAGAAGCTATACACACGTTATAAAATGAAGTTTCGAAGTTATGTACTTTTTCAGTTATTTCAGTTTTCATAAAGGGCGGGGAATGCCCCCAGTCAAAGCTGTTTCTGAACTCCTTAGGCTACAACATGTTTGTAGTGCGTATCTCCATCAAATTTGGCAGCAATCGATTTAAACTCTGACCGGCTCTATCTAGATTGTTTGCCAATAAAAGCATTGAGCAGTACTATACCCAAGTCCTGTGATTTAACTTTTTATCCAAGATAAGTAAAATGTAATTTGTTGAGGAAAAGTTTTTCAAATTAAGTTAGGAGGTCTACTGCTAGTGGGAAGGCTGTGCTAAAAGTTCATGACTCAGGAGGACACCAAACAATCAAAAACACAGCAGGTTGCTCCTCAAAACCCCTTCTCACTCTCAGATTGCAAATTGGAAGAGAATGCTCAGGTCTGGAGGGACATGTTCAATTAATACCAGAGTAGAAGTGCAGCTCTACCCCTTGAAGTATGAGTACCCTGACTGCCTTTGTTTGATGAGCACAAACAATTGGAAAAATATCTGCCAAAATTACAGTGTGTATTCTAATGATGCTCTGGAAACTTGGAATGTTATTTTAAATTATTAGAAATTATAGTGGTGCTGGGAGTCTTATAGCTATGACTTCGTTGGTAAATAATGGAATGTGAAAACTTCCTGTGGTTAAGGTTCATGTTAGTGGTTACACCATACATGGTATAAATGTGAAGATGCTTCATTTCTCAGTCCTTTCCAAAGTTACGGAACATGAGGAAAGTTGCCTTCTTTGATATCTATGTTTGTGATGATAATGTGCTGTGCAGACCTTTGTGGCTATTTAAAGCTGAAATGTTGTAGATTGTTATTGGTTCTTTGGTCAATGAATTTCATCTGCTTCACAATATGAGATTGTTAATTTTCAATTACTGTTGATTTTGAGTTAAGGGGTTCATAGTTTTTTGAAATTTTGCCAGTGCATGCAATGTGCCTCAGGGTGTGCTAGCTGGCTTGCCTTTGTTCCTTGCCTTTGCAGCCTCCCAAGGCTCAGCATATCCAATTGTCAGGTGCACAGAGTCAGGAGACGCCAGCACAGCCCTGCGTGCCAGCACCTTCAGGGACTCCGCTGAACAACAAACTAGTAGCGTTGACCAGGGTGACTCCCCGCATTTTCCACCTACTTTGAAATAACTCAGAGTACGTGACCTAGAAACTTGATTTATACAGTGTGTATAGCTACTATTATGATCATGAAGCACTGTAAGTTCTTCATGATCATGATGATTTCCCACCGGGGGTGATTTCCCGCACCCAAACCCCCCTCATATAAATAATTGAAACGTAAATTTAAAGTTTGAGAGTACCAATAGAAAGAGCATGCCTATATTAGTAT
>SDVV010027694.1:0-12065 GCA_016164225.1 Gammarus roeselii | reverse complement strand
CTCTCCACGCAGTACGCGCCTCTGCACGTAGCACGCTCCTTCCACGCCGAGTACGCTCCTCTCCACGCAGTACGCGCCTCTCCACGCAGTACGCACCTTTCCACGTAGCACGCACCTTTCCACGTAGCACGCGCCTCTCCATGCAGTACACGCTCCTCTCCACGCAGTACGCTCCTCTCCACTCAGTACGCGCCTCTCCACGCAGTACGCGCCTCTCCACGCAGTACGCGCCTCTCCACGCAGTACGCGCCTCTCCACGCAGTACGCGCCTCTCCACGTAGTACGCGCCTCTCCACGTAGTACGCGCCTCTCCACGTAGTACGCGCCTCTCCACGTAGTACGCGCCTCTCCACGTAGTACGCTCCTCTCCACGCAGTACGCGCCTCTGCACGCTGAAGGTCTGTGGCTGAAGGAGTGCGGGCCGTGTTGGGGGACTGGGAAGCATGGCTGCACTAAATCACACTAATGGTAGGGAACGACACTCTGCATGATGGCAGGTTAGGACGCATTCCTCCTCCGATAAAGGCTTCAGTTCTGATCGAGGTGGAGGGCCCGGCGCCTTTGCCTCAAAAGAAGAAACTAGAGCCTAGCCTAAAGATGAACTCATTCAATGCAACCCTTTAGCCGTTGTCCTCATGTTTCAAGGCTACATGGATTGTATGGGGGAGAACTATCACTGACGAATCCTAGGAGGGGCCCTTCTGTGTCGAAAACATTCAGAAATGCGACCAAGCATCTTAGTACGGTGTTCGGTTTTCGTATTGCATAGGCTTCTATCCCTGCTGAATTATTACACGCCTCTGTTGTTGCCAGTGACGAAAACATTTCTACTCTTATTTTACCCTGCATTATGACATCCAACTGCACCGTTTATTTGCTTATATTTGCCATTCTTGTATTTCCTTTCTGCGTTCATTTATTTTTCTTGTCAGTTCATTTATCCCCTGATCCCTGCAACCCCTCTTCAGTTGAGACACTGCCCACTGCAGCAGCCACTGCAGGCACGTGTTAGCCGCAGTCAGAGCCACTGCTGCTGTTGCTACCGGTCATTGATTACCAGCGGCTCGTCGGCTGACCTTAGTCCTCAAGGCTGATAGGCCTGGCAAAACGTGACCTTTACCTTGACCATCAATTCCCTCCCCCTGTCATCATTCTTGCTCATTATTCTTGTGCTCTTTCTTTCCAATGAGTTACTTTTATGAGGTACCTTTTCCCATTCTCCGAGCCCAAGGTCCTCTGGGCTTACCAATTTACCTGTGATATAGAAGTATGGTGATGATGGTTTAGAGGTTAACTAATTGTGCCACGAGAGTCCATTTAACGGAGTGCTTTGCAGTTCACCCTTGTGTTATGATCTGCCAAACTTGACCCGCTTGTTCAACTGACATTACTGGCAACGTCATCTTGCCAACACTTTACTAATGAACGGCCAACAATTCACAAACATACGGCTATTCTGTTTTGTCTGATGTTTTATCCCTCTGCTTGCTCTTTTCAGCGTCTCAGCCTAACCCTTGCAATTCCTTTGCAGGGTATCCTGTCATTCCTGTCGGCGCCTCTGATAGGTGCCCTGAGCGACGTGTGGGGGCGCAAGTTCTTCCTGCTGGTCACAGTCTTCTTCACCTGCCTCCCCATACCCTTTATGAAAATCAACACCTGGTCAGTACTGCGCCGGCAAGCCGCTCGGCGACTGAGCGGTCTAGCTGGTAGTTAGGTTATGAGGTGAGGTGTATGCTATGCGATACACCTCACCTAACTTATTTCGCATTATACACTTCCTTGTCCTCTCTTACAATGGTAGTGAGTTAAGCATGCCATGAACCAAAACAAACCCGATGACTTTATTCCGCTGTAGTTGCCTTGTTGACCGTTCGATGCACTAGAACGCATCGTCACTGTAATCTATCCCAACCAAGATCAGCATCATGCTTGTGGGCAAGCAAGTATATGTAGATGCAGCATGACCACTAGCTTGGTATTGTGGAATTGTTCTAGTTAGAGTTGGCAAATTAGGACCTAGACATTAATAATCATAATTGACTGTTGTCAACTAATTCCTTCTTCATTACTGTGCTGTACGGAGCTGAGACTTAGGGTGAGTGCAGAAGAGAGAAGAAGGTTGAACGTTATCAATGTGGAATGTTTGAGGAACATGGCTGGAGTGACGTTGAGGGACAGGATCAATTACGACGTGGTTCGAATTAGAACGGGGATGGTGCCTTGTAGGTAAAGGCTAGAGTTGATTTGCGTGTTCTGAGTTGGTTTGAGCACATGGTTAGGATGGAGGAAGGGAGATTGGAAAAAAGGGTGAATCAGGCGGATGCGAGTGGTCGTAGTCCTAGAGGTAGAAGCAGGGAGGAAGAGAAGACATGAGTCTGGAGGTAGCGAGTGAGCGTACAATGAATAGGTTGAGTAGAGAATGATTGTGAATGAATGTTTTTGACTCGGCCCTGATGTGCTTTCCCGCCCTTGGCATCTCGTCGTGAGTGGGTAGGTGGGAAGGGGGCGGTCATCGTGATGCGGCAGGGGTAAACCAGTCACGCTGTCGGGGCCTGCTGCTGTCACGGACCTCGGACCGCACTCGTGACCCTCAGTGTGTTTTGGGCTTTCTGGCCGGACCCTTTAGCGCAAAAGAGCTAAGTTGTGAGAGTGGAATGTATGAGAGTAGTGTGAGGTGCGCCTTGCACCCGGCCACCCCCCTTCCGGGGGGAATTGGCCTAGTGTCTGTATATGTACTAGTAACAGACGATGTTTGAAATCACGAATGTTTTGCTGTGGAGAACGATGTGTAGTTTTCCCATGTTGCGTATTAAATTGTTTACAATCTTTCCAAGCTTGTCTACCATTGCTCTATAAACGATGCGAACTGTCAAGGCATCTCATGATATAGTCGTTCCTAATGTTACGCAAACTGATAGTCGCTATGAACAACACCTCTACGGCTTCTCGTGTTCTCTGCACGTGTGTTCCTCGATAGGGTGTGGCCACCTGTACCCCTCCCTCACTGTGCCCGCCTATAAGGTGTTTGCTCTCCATGGTTGCGCATCCGCCAATGCCTACCTCTGTTGCAGGTGGTACTTCGCCTTGATCAGCATGTCGGGCGTGTTCGCCGTAACCTTCAGCATTGTGTTCGCGTACGTAGCTGACGTCACAGACGAGGACGAGCGAAGCTACGCCTACGGGCTGGTATCCGCTACGTTCGCCGCATCACTAGTGACATCACCCGCATTGGGGGCCTACCTCGGCTCGGTGAGATTTTAGAGCAGAGTGAATAATGTTTTTTTCTTTAGTGGAACTCAGGTTGTAGGAATTGAGTTCGAGTACTAGCGGAACTTTTTCAAAGTGAAGCGTAGTCAATTGACTGCTCCTCTCAAGTCGTTACGTCACGCCAGCAATCGTAATACTAATCTGTGCTCGACCCCTTCAATTTCAGCAGACTGCTGACCGCTTCTTGATGGCTTTCTGACGAGTCCCAGCACAGAAACGGAGCAAAACTTGCTATTGTACCTAACGACCCAAAGCGACCATCCGTGGGAATTACCGGGGCGTTGGAGACACTCTCTCATCACTAGGATCGATAGGAATGTCGGTCGGGAATAGATCGTGGCTCTTACCACTCTCTTTTGTTTCGCCGTCTTGGGTTCGATAAACATCTACCAAATTTGGGATAGAATTATAATTTGAGGATCCTGTAGCTTGGGAATAAACTGGAGTAATCTGTGTTTGTAGTAAGATATTTTTAGTATGTTCCTCATCGCAAACTCTCATATACTGACGGCAAGTTTAAACAGCTGTGCTTTGTTGACGTTCGGCGCCAGAAAGACATTGATCCTACCGCGCAAGAAATCCCAGTCACTCATATCATGGCACTATTGCCTCTTGCCCTACTCAACCGCTCCTCTCTCCCCTCAGGTCCACAGTGACGACCTGGTGGTGGGCTTAGCGACGGCGATCGCAGTGCTGGACGTGTTCTTCATACTAGTGGCGGTGCCAGAGAGTCTACCTGAGAAGTTACGCTTGTCATCGTCCTGGTCCGCGGCCAACATCTCCTGGGAGAATGCCGACCCCTTCTCGGTGAGATGCTGTGAGGGAATCTTGACTACTGCCTACGCACCGGCTGGTCGGATAAGACGGGCTAGGTTCATCTATGTTCACAGATTTACTGTTCGATATAAAGTATCCGTACGTTCGGACTATAAATAATTTTCAATCGCTGCATTTGTACGACCGTGTACAGTATCCTATTCCTTGTTATTTGGGTGTCCCTTTCACAATAGCTTTAATTGGTCAGTAGAAAAGGCATAAATTAAATCTTTATTACTACACATTTTAATTTTATGGAAGCGTCGTCAGTATTTTTCAATAGTTGTTGTTGTTGTTGTTGCATAGCCCCAGCTCCTCCTGCGATGAAGGAGACACGTCCGGCGCACCACCCGAGAGTTAAATACTCCCACCAACTTGTGCATGTTGGAAATTTTACGACCGGTGCAGGACCCTATTCAGACCTACACCCATGAGAAAATAGAAGCTGTCTCGCGGGACTAGCCTGTCTGGTGCAAGGGTGGGAATGAGACCCATGGAAGCTGTCTCGCGGGACTAGCCTGTCTGGTGCAAGGGTGGGAATGAGGCCCATGGAAGCTGTCTCGCGGGACTAGCCTGTCTGGTGCAAGGGTGGGAATGAGGCCCATGGAAGCTGTCTCGCGGGACTAGCCTGTCTGGTGCAAGGGTGGGAATGAGGCCCAAATCAAATCTGGTGCAATTGTTGGGCACGACGTCACGAGTCCATGACGTGCTCGACTTGATCGGGTGCGCCCGGGCACCGCAGGCACAGATCGGACTAGGCGTTCGATAGTCATCTGGCTAACAGCCATTAATTGAAATATTCAGAGAAATCTTTCATAGTTACTTTTTGTACTAGTAAGAATTATTGTAGATACATTTTTATAGAGTTTATCTTCAAATCGTCTCCTCTCTCTCAATTCCTTCAAGCGCCAGGCTACTCCTACCTCCCTGTTGTCCTTTTTCCCTAATACTCGTTAGAACTAAGTGTTGTACACACCTTATACTATTAAAGGTCGTTTAATCCGTTAAAGGTGGAGCAAGGTTATAATGAGGACAAGCTATTTCTATCATATTATTTTGAATAATGCAACAATAACAAGTAAACAGGGTACTTCTCAAGCGAGCATGAATAATTAGTGTGATGTTATAAAAAGAGAAGGTATGAGTACATCGTTAAGTTATGTAGGAGGATAGTTAAGTACAATAAAGTCAAGTGTAGTTCACAAAAAGAAAACAAAAGAGAATAGACAAGAAGAAGAAGACTACCCTGTTATGGAAAAACACACAAAAATTGTAGACACAAACCTCAAATACAATATTACACGCATTTAAATATGTAAGTAATTATCACATCAATTTTATATCTAGCAAAGTATCACACAGAGTTAACAACAACCTATGGAACACCTATATTTGCCTCACGTATGTGACAGGGATAACCAGCTTCAGTCGCTGTTCTAATGGGGCTTACCTCCTCCCGGGCTGTCTTGTTCCGCAGTGATACCCCAATTCCCCAACTGGTCCGAACGACTTAGAAATCTCCCCGAAGAGGTGGGCCTTGCTCTATGTATAGGAATGATCCCCAAATGAGGGAACAACTCCACAGTTTGGTAACTCTGAGGGGGCGTGTTATCCCAAATCCTTGACCCTCATTGGCATACAGGTAAATTTATCCGTTATAGCAAAACAGACCCCGCCCAAAATTCGTTACAACTAAAAGGCTACCATGGGCAGGAGAGTGAAACCTGGCCCTATTCGTTATCGAATATCCGGCACCAAATTGCTGACTTGCTTACTTTTTTAAGTGACATTCACAAATGGGATACACTTGACGTCTCTCGGTCAAGTAACCTAATCTGTGGGCACACTGACATTCGCTAAAAGAAACACTTTAGAGGGTGATGGAAAATACGCAAAGAAAAGGTTTCACACCATGTAACCTAAGCTAGGGTTGACAGACCTACACTGTTTCTCGCACAGTGAGAAAGACTCGAGTTTTACGGGAATGTATAGATAGACATTGAGACATATATATCTGCGAGCTGAGGTTGATTAAACAAGAGAAACGACGCCATTGTATTCCCTAACAACGGTTCTCTTACTCCAATTATTGGTCGTGTTGTTGTAGGCTCTATGGAAGGTGAGCTCTGACCGCAAGATCCTGCTCATCAGCATGACGGTGCTACTGTCCTACCTACCGGAGGCGGGGCAATATTCCTGCTTCTTCGTTTACCTCAGACTGGTAAGTGGGGGAATGACTTCTTTCAAGGCACTGGGACAGGAAGATATAAATAATGTCCCCGGTCTATTAAAATCCTATTATTTTGAACTGAAATCCATCGAATAATCCTTTAAAATGTTAAGCGTTGTTCCTTAACTTGAAGTTGCTGAATTAAAGTCGGAGGAGTTCATTATTTTTGTATTCAATTTTGTGTGCAGCTCACTGTTTAACGTGAGAACTACATGCGTCATTTTGTGTGCAGCTCACTATTGAGCGTGAGAACTACATGCAACATTTTGTGTGCAGCTCACTATTGAACGTGAGAACTACATGCGCCATTTTGTGTGCAGCTCACTATTGAACGTGAGAACTACATGCGCCATCTTGTGTGCAGCTCACTATTGAACGTGAGAACTACATGCGCCATTTTGTGTGCAGCTCACTATTGAACGTGAGAGTTACATGCGACCTTTTCTTTCTATAATGATGTTCTAACTTCCGTTCATTACTAATGTGTTCTTATTTGTGTACACTTTACTGGAACACGAAAAAAGTACTGTGGCATTTTGTCTCGTGGGAGTTGTTGTAATATCACTCGGATTGCGTTCACCGTAACTCCGAGTAGTGGAGTGTTGTCACCTCCTTTCTCTGATCGCAGGTGATGGGTTTCAACGCTGAGATGGTGGCCACGTTCATCGCGGCCGTGGGCATCCTGAGCGTAGTGGCGCAGACAGCAGTGCTAGCCCTGCTAATGAAGAATCTCTCTTGCAAGAAAGTCATCATTGTGAGTAGGACTGTCTTGTAGCGCTGAGATTGAGCGATAGCCTAACTTAGCCACCCTGCTAACTAGGAGACTGGCTATTCCGGTCTTTGATGTAATTTGTTGGTTGTTGAATACGCCTGCACACTCGGTCGCTGTTAAGTGGACCGTGGAATACTATTTTTTTGTGGACATGTTTCAACCATACACCTGAGATTTGGGATTTCTATAACCAGTTCTTTTTTAATCATTGACTGTTTGATCTTGTCACGATGTTGACCATCTGTTTCCGAGCGTTGTGAGATAGGCTGGAACTCTCATTCAATACCTACTGGGAATGTCTTTTGCATGGCTAAATGTGTAAATGACATTTATTTTCATTCGGGTATATTCCAGTCTTATCCCTACGCTGCATCTCTGTACATTATTATCGTAGTTCTCACGTTTTACTGTGGAAGATGAACTGTATACAACTGTTTTTTGTCCTCAGATTGGGCTGGTGTTCGAAATGCTGCAGCTGATGTGGTATGGGTTCGGCAGCCAGGCGTGGATGATGTGGGCAGCTGGTCTGCTCGCCTCGGTATCCTCCATCACTTATCCCGCCATCAGTGCTTACGTATCCATGCACACAGACGCCGACAAACAAGGTAAGCCGTGCACGCTAGCACAGATTCTTTTATAGGGACATTCCCGAGTCACGGCATCTTTTGAGTTAGCTACAGTTTCTATACCCTAGCGGGCCGCTGATGCACGTTGTTCTTTCTTAATTTGTTTTGTATGTAGGTAGGCTATAAAGCAATTCTTGGTCCTCAGCCGCAGCTGGTCTAGACTGTTGCGTCTTCTTGAATGCACCCATAAGGATGGCAGACCCTGTTATCAAGCAAGCACAGCAGAACACACGGACTGGGAAATCTCACCTTCGTGTCATAAGTCAAAACGACATCTTTCTAGATTAAGGATCAAGAAAGCCCCGTTGTGCATCTTGACGACATCAAAAAAAATGTGAACGAAGGGTTGCTATGGGAAGTAGATTGTGCGGACGATGTTCCCATATGAGATGCGAGCAACAAACTTTCATGAAATAATGAACAAACATAAGCTCACTGCCTGTCGGAAGCTCAGTCGCGCTATGGACGATGCACACTGAAACACTCACACACCGGTCCTAACTATCCTCCTCTTGGGTGGCTAATTACGGCCTTGTTGTGCTCTTGCTTTCATGCAACCTTTTCCTACGACTCCTCCTCTTCTATCCATTTTTGTTCTCATACGTGAAATTCCCTACACTGAGTGTAGATCCCATGCATGGGATCCACGTTTCCTGTCGCTTCGGCTTCCCCCTCGGCAGGTGTTGGGCCGCATAGCCCCCGGCACCTTGAGGACAATTGCGAATCCTTGGTGCTCAGAAATATCAATTTTCTCAGGGGTGCGGCCCTAGTATAGAGGCCCGCACTGGCAGCACGCTCGCCACATGCATATTTTAGTGTGCATCTGGGCCACCGGGCGGTGTGGCGGTCGTGGCTCCTCCACCGCAGGAAAAGCTGGGGCTAAGCAACATCTACAACAGCACAACCACTATGCTCGAACACTGCAAACACAGGAAGTTTTTGATGCGTTTTTGAAGGTCTGTGACGATAACCTTGCCCTCTCCCCCTTGTAGGCGTGGTGCAAGGCATCGTGACGGGGGTGCGCGGGCTGTGCTCCGGTCTGGGCCCCGCTATGTTCGGCTTCATATTCTACATCTTCCACGTTGACCTCTCAGAGTCGTCGGGTGATAGGCGCCTCAGCTCGCCGGTGAGAAGGACCCGACCAATTTACCGGTGTCAAAACATGTTTGATACTTTGCTATGCTCAAACTTTGATGTATTGCGCTGCTGCTTGTATGTGTAATCAATTGTCTATAAGAACGGAGCGCACTAAAGACGCGCCTTCAAATCTTGTGCTTGTGTACTAAGCCGTATATCTATCAGTAGGTATATTATTTTCGAGTCACCTAATCTAGTGTTCACACTCACGGCAGCAACGGCGCCCTCTAACGTTACAGAGCCTTCACAAACCCTTTACCTGTATTTAAAAAAAAATACTTACGGTATTCCAACGTATGTTACCGAACTTCTTTCACCCCCTCTGCAGCAGCCGCACAGCCCTAACATGACAACGGTGTCCCGTGAGCTGAGCGTGAGCCCCAACCTGGTGCCGGGCCCGCCGTTTGTGTTCGGTGCCCTGATGGTAATCGTAGCGCTGCTGGTCGCAGCTTTCATACCGGAGGGCAACGGCAGCAACACATCGCTGGCGGCAAAGGCGCGCAGGCAGTCAGGTCGGTGCAGGGTACTGAGTGAGGGCTGTTTTTGGGGCCAGCTACTTTTGGAAGTTGCTGGCCCATTGAACTATTTTGGATCTGCTACTTCAGGAAGTTGTGGGTCCATGGACCTCTCTGGGGTCTGCTACTTACAGAAGTTGTTGGTCCATGGAACGATTTGTGTTTTACTATTTTTAGAAGTTGTTGGCCCATGGAACTATTTGGGGTCTGCTACTTCGAAAAGTTGTGGGTCCATAAAATGATTTGGGGTCTCCTACTTATACTTCCTGTACCTCCTGTGGCACCCGTACATGCCATTGACGTTCGCCGCGTAGAGGGCACAGACTTAGCGCAGTAGTAAGCCTAACTAAAACATTAAAAGAAGATAAGCAAAGACTTACTTGATGCAGCACTGTTTGCTGGTTTGACACAAAGCATCGACACTCGAAACTAAACTACTTATAGAAGTTGTTTATCCATGGAACGATTTGGGATCTGCTACGTTTAGAAGTTGTGGGGCTATGGAATTAATGGAGGTCTGCTACTTTTAGAAGCTGTGAATCCTTGGAGCGGTTTGGGGTTGGCTACTTGATGAGCTATAGGACGTTGGGGATGGAAGCAAAGAGAGGGTTAGGGTTGTATGAGGTGTTGTTGTCCCAACTGTGCTAAATCGAGCTGAGACTTTAGGGGTGAGAGCAGAGGAGAGAAGCAGGTTGAATGTTTCCGAGATGAAATGTCTGAGGAGTGTCGCTGAGAAACAGGTTCATTAACGACGTGGTTCGAATCATAACGGGTATGGTGAAGAAGTTGGAGGGAAGAGTGGATTCGCGTGATCTGATATGGTTCGAGCACCGCGCCATACGGAGGAGCCTTTTATGACTCACGTTGAGACTCCGATGAAATAAGGCTCAAATCAAATATTCTGCAATACGGTAAAATTGCCCACTAATATAAATGAACGTTAACTTGTAGAAATTCTGATTCATCTGTAACTGATGTTGGAGATTGATCAAATTCGCGCCGACTTGGACAATAATACTACTTTCGACTGAGTCGAGCCCTCAGATACCCTACGATCATTGCATGTTCAACATGGTATAGTGAGCTGCCCTAATACTGAACCTTCGCTGCCCTACAACCATTGCATAAAGTCACGCTCTAGTGAGCTGCCGTAATACCGAACCTCTACTGCCCTACGACCATAGCATGTTCATCACGCTGTAGTGAGCTGCCCTAATACCGAACCTTCGCCGCCCTACGACCATTGCATGTTCAACCCGCTGTAGTGAGCTGCCCTAATACCGAACCTTCGCTGCCCTACGACCATTGCATGTTCATCACGCTGTAGTGAGCTGCTGTAATACCGAACCTCTACTGCCCTACGACCATAGCATGTTCATCACGCTGTAGTGAGCTGCTGTAATACCGAATCTTTGCTGCCCTACGACCATTGCATGTTCAACACGCTGTAGTGAGCTGCCCTAATACCGAACCTTCGCTGCCCTACGACCATAGCATGTTCAACACGCTGTAGTGAGCTGCTGCAATACTGAACATCTACTGCCCTACGACCATAGCATGTTCAACACGCTGTAGTGAGCTGCTGTAATACCGAACCTCTACTGCCCTACGACCATAGCATGTTCAACACGCTGTAGTGAGCTGCTGTAATACCGAACCTCTACTGCCCTACGACCATAGCATGTTCAACACGCTGTAGTGAGCTGCTGTAATAACAAACCTCTACTGCCTTGTAGCCGGGGCTTTAGAATCTTACTACCGTATCCACCGCGTGTCGTACAAGGCGACTAAAAGGGCGCCCCGTAGCTGGGAGTAGAATCGTGCTACTGTGACCCCTGCGTGTCGTAAAAGGGGCGGAGCGGAGGGGCTGGGAATCCTGTTCTCTGTGAAACCTTTCCTCGAAAACGACAAGACAAGCGGGGGAGGAAAGGCTCACGCCTCTCCGAACCCTATTGTTAAGGTCGCTGAATGTGCGTGGCTGTAGTACGAATGATGAAAAGAGGAGGGAGATTGGCGAGATGTTTGTGAGGAGGAAGTTTGATGTGTTGGCGCTGAGTGAGACGAAGTTGAAAGGAAAGGGCGCATGTGAGTTTGGTGTGGTAAGTGGAAGAAAGTCTGGAGTGGAGGAAGGTGAGGCACGAGAAGGTGTGTTCTTGATATTGAGTGATCGGTTGGCTAGTAGCGCTACCGAATGGAAGGAGGTGTCCTCAAGATTGATGTGGGGGAAAGTTAAGTTAGGCGTAGAACGATGGGCATTTGTGAGTGCTTACGGACATGGCAGCGAGAGGAGTGAAGAGGAGAGGGAGCAATTCTGGACTGACCTGAGTGAGTGTATTGAGAGTTTTGGAGGTAATTTCAATGTAGGTGTACTGGGTGACCCTTGATGCGAGAGTTGGAGATGTACATACAGATACAGACACCAGGCCGCGTCCCCCAGAAAGGGGGGTGGCCGACGGCAAGGCTCACCTCACACCCTCACACAACTTAGCCCTTTTGTGCTAAAGGGTCCGGCCGGTAGCCCCTCAACTTACACTCTGGGTCCCGAATGCACCCAGGAACGTCGTCAGCAGCAGGGCCCGACAGTTTTCACTGGTTTACCCCCGCCGCGTCATAATGACCGGGCCCCCCCCCACCCACGACCATCCCGACAGCGGGATGCCAAGGGCGGGAAAGCACATCAGAGCAGCGTCAAAATCAACCAT
>SDVV010027693.1:0-12066 GCA_016164225.1 Gammarus roeselii | reverse complement strand
CTGAAGCAGGCGTTGGGAAGAAGAGACATGAATGTGGAGGTGGCGAGAGAGCGTGCAATGAACAGGCGTAAGTGGAGAATGGTTGTGAATGGTTGATTTTGACGCTGCTCTGATGTGCTTTCCCGCCCTTGGCATCCCGCTGTCGGGATGGTCGTGGGTGGGGGGGGCCCGGCCATTATGACGCGGCGGGGGTAAACCAGTGAAAACTGTCGGGCCCTGCTGCTGACGACGGTTCCTCGGTGCATTCGGGACCCAGAGTGTAAGTTGAGGGGCTACCGGCCGGACCCTTTAGCACTTAAAGGCTAAGTTGTGTGCGTGTGAGGGTGTGAGGTGCGCCTTGCCGTCGGCCACCCCCCTTTCTGGGGGATGCGGCCTAGTGTCTGTATGCATCTGTATTGTGCAGGAACGGGAAGGAGGTGGACTGGTTGATGGACTCCACCTTCGTTGCGCGTAGCCCCGTTTGGAAACTAGTCTAGCAGCTTTTGGCATTGGCGTTGTGTGGACTGCATTTGCGTATTATCCAGGGTGTCTGCAAGCGACCTATTGTACTTGATAGTGAGCACTGTTTTGAAAAACTTGATGCGAGATAACTCGAGAGGGTCGTGATGTTAGAGGCACCTCTCTGCCTTCTTCGCGCTTGGGACACGTCGAGGGCGGGCGAAAGGTCGCTGAAGGACGCGACGACTTAAGGCCCGGCCCCCCCAGTGCGTTGGGGTGGCCTTGGCACCACGAGGACGCCGATGTAGCGGTACGTCTCGAGCTTATGGGGCACCTGATGGATCAGAGTCTAAGGAGGGAACAGGTATATTTCCCTTCACTGAGTCCAGTCGCATTGGAGGGAAACCACGAAAAATGCTCGTGGGTGATGAAACGGAGCTGCAAAAGGTGAGAAGTTGTGGTTTCCCGGAGGCACGACGAGGTTTATTTGCCTAGTCCCGCGCAGGGCAAAGAGGAGGGCGAGGCCTCGAGGCGTCCGCGTCCACTCCTTTCCTACTGGTAGGAGGCGTGAGAGCTGATCGGCCCAGACTTTCTGCGATCCTGGAAGGTAGGTCGCGAGAAGCAAGAGGTGACGGCGCTGGAGGATCTTTGGAGCTGTCCTCCGAACTTCTGCCACGCTGAGGCTTTACTGGAGCCCAAGTGGTTCATCATGGTTACCCCCGCCATGTTGTCTGACAACACGCGGATTGTAGTGTGGTGCCAATGAGCTCGTGCCCGCAACGCATGTACGATGTCCGGCGATTCTTTCGACGTCCCCTGGAGAATACATCCCACTGACGACCAGTGGCCGTAAGACTGCTGGTCGCTGCAGCATACAGCCCCTGCGCGTCGTCCGATGCGTTCGTCCACAAGAGGTGCTTCGGTGGAGACACTACGAACGAGATGTGGGAGTGAAGGAAAGCCTCGCTGCTCCAGTGCTGTACCGCGCGGCGGTAGGGATTGTTGAGATGGCTGGTATTGCTGGATAGGCGCAGGGATCGAGCTGCGAGCACCACTCTGTTGAGGAAGTGGTGAGCATGGCGCAGGTGTGTTCGTTTATACATAAGGTCGAGGGAACTCTGATGCTGTCGAAGCGAGAGAGTTCTGCGGCGAAGCATCTCCTTGGCCATGTCCCTGCGGCGGTCGATGTGCTGTGAGGTCGGGGCGATGGGCCCGGCCTCTCCATTGAGTGTTACCCTCAGGAAGTCGAACTGCTGGGTGGGTTCCAGAATAGGCTTTCCCAGGTGGACGTGGCAATCGAGCTTGGGGAGAAAGTCGCAGGTCGTCTGGGTGGTGCGCTGGCAGTAATGTGCCGTCGGTGCCTGGAACAGCTAGTCGTCGATGTAGAAGGCCGCATCTATCCCTTGCTTGGCGGAGGAAGCGAAGGGATAGCTCCGCGATCGTTGTAAAGACTTTTGGTCCCAGGTGGAGCCTGAATGGGAGGGCCAAGAAAAGGAACCGTTGACTTCGTAGTTTGAAGGACAGAAACTTTTTGAACCTGGGATGAGTTGGGACGTGTGGAAAAGCGTCCTTGGTGTCCAACTTGGTGAACCAGAGAGGGGACTTCAGCACCGCTCGTATTCGTTTCAGGTTACATCTTCGAAACGCGGTTATCGGGATGTATTTGTCGAGTTATGAGAGATCGATCAATAGGTGATCCTCCCCCGAAGCCTTGGGAACCGCAAAGATACGAGGTGCGAAAGCTGGTTGTTCGGACCCTGCCGTGATTACGCCTTTGCGCAGGAAGTCTAACACGAGAAGGTTGAGAACGCTCTCGTGTTGTCGGTGCGAGACAGTGTAAACGAGAGGAAGGGGTCGTGGCGCTCCTCTCAGAAGAGGCCTTTGGACAGGAAGCGTTTGACCCGAGGTGTGGTTTCGCGCCTGGTGCTTGGTGACTCTTGAGGGGCGCCGAAAGAGCGTTAGTACTTATGGGAAAGGGAGCGGTCTTGCTTCCACAGTCATCTGAGGACTTGGAGCGGGGTGGAGTGCTCCTACGAACCATGCAGTGACTGCGGGGAACTTGCGTGCCATCCGTGAGACGGGATCACTGATGCGAGCTAGAATACCCGTCAGTGACGCGCTGAGAACCTAGCCACGCAGGGTCTGAGCGACCTGAATGCGGAGCTGGAGATCTTTCGTCCATACTTCTGCCGGGATGTGTCTGAAAGAAGAAGCGGTCTTGCCATTAGTGGTCTCGAAGTGAGCCTGTGGGGGGACGATCGGTGCGTTAGCGAATTCCCTCAGGGCCCCGATTCTATGCCAACCTGATTTTTACCTAAAAACTCGGGGACAGTCGAGGAACCATAAAGTCTCGAAATTCCCGAGTAAGGTTAAAAGACATTGAGGTCTAAATCGATCGAAAATCACGTTCAACCAATGTTATCAAGATTCTCTCGTAAACACGTCTCTATAATGTTTTCTTTTCAAGATTCATTCGAATCAAAAGCAGAAGCGCAATGTTGTATCATATAGCTCTTATGAAGTGGAAGAGAAATTAACTTTACTCCTGTAGGTGTGACATTGTCATGAACAACGTACTTCAATTCAGTTGTTGCTACCTAACTTTTTTGGTCCTCTGGGACTAAATCCAAGTAGTAGGGCTGACAACAAATAACCAAAAATTGATCCTGGAATTAGACATGGGTCACACCTGTTAGGAAACTAGGATTCCATGCCTGACATCTGGATCTGGATATACTACTCTTCCTAAATTTTCAACACCCATGCATCAAATTTACAATGAATGCGATGGAAATTGCATCCTTTCTTCTCTCGATTGCAAGCTTTTCTGTCATAACAATAGATTTGACGGTTTAGTGTTTTTAAAGAATACATCCACTGACCTAGGGACAAATTACTTCAGTTTTTTGCGCAAATATTTTCAAAATGTATTCCTTAAGGACATTGCTCTCTCGTGCTCCTTATCTGTATACTTGGGAGTTTTTTCGCGGTTACGGCTGCCAACTGACCCACAGCTGCGGGAACACTCTCCACTCGTGCTATGGCATCCGTATTTGCATGTTGTTGCCACATTCGCCAGACGGTTCCCGGCTTGGCGTTGCGATCGAGCGGGAGTTGTACCCAAATTACTAAGGGGCAAATCCGGAACACAGCTGAGGTACTTGCACAATCGGCTTTGGAAGCTCACGATTGCCGCACACGAAAGATCTCACACATTTCCTGTGTCATTCGATTGGATAACGAAGGTGCCCGGTGCGTGAAGCTGTTGGAAGCCACTTTTCGCTTTGTTATGCCAGCCGCCGGTTTTGGCGCTTTGAAGTAACGCATTCTGCCAATCCTTTCAGATCACTTGCGTTACAATTTTTTAGTTGATGAAGATCGTGTAGATTTCCAGAATTTTCTAAGTTTTTATGACCAGGAAAATTTCTAAACGTCATTGGATTGAGTACAACATCAACCCTTTCAATCCGTCATAACAGTCCATTTCCTTGACTTTTGTAAATTTGTAAGTAAAGCTTCTTTGCACTGCTTCAAGTCTTTCCAAATCCTTTCATTCATGTGGGATCCAGAGAGGAGAGCACTAGTCAATCACTGGTTTGATTAGATGTTTCCAAAGAGTCGATATGTTCTTTTATCTTTTGACAGAAAGGTTCTCATAACCGAGGAACACAGTCTCATGCCATTGGCCTCAACCTAAGCATTTGTTCCTTGAATTAAGCTTTTTTTTTGTATTGGTACGCCTGAATCACGCAGGCTTTATTTTTCTTCAAAAGCTGTGTTTTTGCCGGACTGATATAAAAAACTTTTCAGGGCAGAATTTTTCTATATCTCAGTAATTAAAATTTAGATTAGTTGAATTGCATGTTGTTTTTGCAACCCCAATCAAAGATTTATTTCAGATCACAATGAACATTTTCAACAACTCTAGTATCCCTCACAATGCCTAGTACTCTGGTATCATCTCCAAAGCAGGTGATCAATGCATGCAAACTTTGTTCCTGCTATCGGTCTCTATTAATTTGTGTTGTTTAGATCTTCTTTCCATGATAATGGTTTTCCCTATTCAATTATTGAATGAAAAGTTTGGCCTACATATTCGCTCCAACTTCTGTTTTGACCATGCTCGCTAAACAAAGGCATTTCATTACCTTATTTTTGGTGTGCAATCAGATAAATCGAAATTAGAACTGGAAATCTGCCAGGTAAATTTTTCGTGCGCCATGACTCCAAATTTTTTCTCATAAATAAATCACACACTAGGATCGATGTTTAGCTTCAAGGATCATCTTCCGGACTGCACGAGCTCTTCAATTGCTAACAATTTTTTTTTGCACAGTGTGCATCTGAGTATGGGGGCTACGACCCGTACACCACGACTCGTACTTTACTACCTGTACTCTACGAACTAGAGTTGCACAGCATCGCCGAGAGAAGCTTCCGAACTATAATGTTGTTTGCTTATCATCCTCATGAGTCTTGAGCCTCAGTTCATTTGCAAAATGAGATATCAACTGAATGACACGCAGACAGCATTTCTTTGTAAGAAAGTAATTGATTTTTTTTTGTGATGTTTGCGCCCTTTAATTCCCCCAGTTATATTTGTATAATTTTTTGCACTTGTGAATAAATTGTATTATCTTCAGCTGTTCATAATGCCCTAAAGTCTGGAACGTTCAGTTTGAAATAGGTTAGGTAGTTTGGATTTTACTAGCTACTCTTAGTAAACCTCTTACTACGTTCGAAGTTTTGAGCTCTTACCCTTGCTATTATATTTTTTTTGAATCTTTGCAAGAAGAGCTTTCATGAATGGGCTCAGAGCCATAGTCAAACCTGTGCTCAGGCGATTTATAGTGTGCCCACTAACCTGGGTGTAGTCCACCATAGCGTCTCGGTGACCCGAGCACAACATTAAATTAGGTCATGGTTGATAAGTGCCATTCCTCTAGCTGAGGAGGGCGTATGGTCATAAATAGCTATTTTTATACCAAGCGTAAGCTGTACACATTCTTTTGTAGATTCTTTTGTTTTTTGCTTCAGTACGAATTTTGTTTGACTTGTTCCTTGTATAGAGTAATTGTTCAACAGAGCCCATCTCCCGCGACTACCGCACGGCGGTGTGCCCCTTCATAGACGTCATCGACTACGAGACGTTCGAGTACCGCGCTCAAGACGATGGTGCGCGAGGGGCCTTTGACTGGGACCTGTACTACAAGCGGCTGCCACTTACAGAGCAGGACAAGGCCAGCATGCCCCAGCCCTTCAGGTTTGACGATGACTGAGAATTTTACCTACTAAAAGCGGCTGCTGCTTGCAGATCAGGACAAGGCTAGTATGCCCAAGCCCTTAAGATTCGACAATGACGAAGATGTGTAGCTATTTTAAGCGGCTGTCGCTCACATGGAGGACAAGCCAGCTTGCCCCTGCCCTTCATATTCGTCAATGAGAGACTCGTATACTACAAGCGACTGCCACTTTAGAGCGGGACTAGGCCAGTATGCCCCAACCTTTCTGGTTTGACAATGACTGCCTAATGCTTATCGAGTTCCCTCATAGGCAATTCAGAGCGGAACCGCTTCTCAGCTACCACCGAGAAACCAACCTCTTAGCTGAAATCGGTTCTATTGTGAATTGATCATACTTGATCTTACTTACCAATAGACTCCTCCTTCCCGGAGGACCACCGTTTTCTTAGCTCACGTAGAGTAGGACACATTTGTGACCTCTCCCTATAAACAATAGTGACCTAAGCATACCGTGAGTTGAAGCAATCCCGAAGACGGGCGATAACTTGAAGCAGAACTGGCTGCTGGTTTGACGTTTGCTGCCAGAAGGACATTGACTCCAGTGCACCGGAAAGCCTTGACACTCTAATCTAATCTTGACAATGACTGACGGGTATTTCAAGCAGCTGCCACTGACAGAACAGGACTAGGCAAGTATGCCCCAGCCCTTTTTGTTGTTGCTTAGCCCCGGATTCCACCTTCGGCAGTGCAAACCGCTGCCAGCGCACCGCCCGAAATATCCAACTGTCAACGCCACGTACGTTTGATCACGTCCTGATTATTGACAGTTTCACCGACACCGCCGCTTGTTCCCGTGCCGTTTACTAGCTGCTACTGGGTGTGGAGAAATAACCTCCAGCAAAAGTAGTTTGCAATTATAGATGAAAAACTTCAATATCAGTGATCAAATTCACAAGTAAGTCCATACAACTGTCAAGAAAGATTGCAACATAGGGCATGCATCAAAAATAACCTGTCAAAAATTCGCGTTTGTTCACTTACTGATTATTTAACCGAGCATTGAAATTTGTTACCCCCCCCCCCCCTGGCATCTATTGGATTCACGGGCCGCACGGAGTCACGACCCAACCGAAGGGGTGAACACCCTTGTTTCCCTTCAGACTCCCCTCTTCTTCACCCTTTACTATCTCTCCTTTTCTCCCCCATCCTGATTTGCTTTACTTTTTATTTACCTCATTTGCATCTTATGTTTAGTTCAAATTTCTTCAAATTTGTCTCAGACACCTTCTGAACCATTCTCCTAATAGTCGCTGCACACAAACACACATACACACACACACACGCACGCACACACAGACACACACACTCTAACGTTCACATACCGTTTCTAACTATTCTCCTTTCGGGTGGCAAATAACAGCCAAGTTGCGCTCTTTCTTTCATGCAACCTTTTTCTACGACTATTCCTTCTTCTTCTTCTTTCCATTCTTGCTGTTCTCATGCGTGAAATTTCCATCACCTAGTGTAGATCTCATGCATGGGATCCCTGTTTTCTGTCTCTTCTCCATCTTCCCCCTCATCATGTGTTGGAGCGTGTAGCCCGGCACCTTAAAGACTACTGCGGATCCTTGGGGCTCTGAAGCAGGGTAGGTAGTGTGTTATTTCTCCTTACTGCCATCCGGGGAGTGCTGGGACCATATGGCCTCAGCACCTTGGAAGTTCCTGTACCTCCTGTGGCACCCGTACATACCATACACGTTCGTCGCGAAAATGACTTTGACTTTGCGCAGTAGTAAACCTAACTTGATCAATAGAAGAAGAATAAAAACAAAGACTAAAATGATGCAGCACTGTTTGCTGGTTTGACATTCGGCGCCAGAAGGACGATGACTCCAGTGCGCTAGAAAGCCTCGTCACTGTAATCTAATAATCACCGGACTCGTAAAATACAAGGACTATGTGGACGAAGCACAAATCCGCAAAATCCACAACAGCAAATAGAAAAACATCCGACCCTCCTGTTGAAATTCAACTGCCTTACCACACCAAACCACATGGACATAACTTTTCTTGACTCTAAATCCAAAGTTACACCCTTAGCTAGACTTCCGATGTGATGCTTCAAATGCCAGAAATACGGACACACGAGCAGAAATTGGCATGGGAGGCAACGATGCTCACACTGATCCCAAGTCGACTATAAGAGACGGGATGATGCCCAGTCATGCTCTTGTAGAGAATCCCACTGTTTTGAGTGCTTAACCGCTCCGAAAACCTTAACCGTTACGTCGAGGAAAGTGGTGCCACATCTGACGGGTTCACGCACATACCTACACCTGAGTGGCTCCAGTCGGAACGAATTAACACCGTGACGCTCTAGCTGAACAATACCGGAGGGACCCACACAGCTGCCGCCAATGGTAACAAGGATCCCTTACGAAGATCCTGAAGAATCACGCTCTCCCACCGGTCTTAGTTGAAAATGATGTCTCCACGGCCTTGCAGCGGTTGTCCCACGGTCCTAATTGAAGATAATGTCTCCACAGTCGTAATTGACGATGAGACCCACGGTCTTAGTTAAAGAGGAGGCTATACCGGCTGGAGTTGACGATGAGGCTCACACCTGCTGTAGTTGAAATGAGGCCCCGGTGTGTTCCTAGCGCGGATGGAGTGCGACCTCCAGTCCTCTGGGCCATGCGGACCCTGGGCTCTTCGACCGCCTCGCGAGACAATCCAAGGTGTTGTCAGTTCCGTGGTGCTCTCCAAACTGAGCTGTTGCCTACAAGGAGGGTTTGCCTAGTCCACCCGGGCGAACATGATAGTATACCGTTGGGTCGCGCCTAGGCGACGAAGCGAAGGTAGATTCAGACTGATATAATGTGTTTTCCAACTCGGACATATCTGCATCATACAATCAAAATACATCACGTATATACTTGATACTAGTTACCAATCTAGATATTACCACGGCAGAGTCGTTCCGTTCAATGACAACCATCCTTCACTTATATTAAATAAGGTATAGATGTAAATGAGGAACGAACATGAGGCATGCTAGTGCCACGGCTCTAAATAATACGAATGTACACAAAAGTCTATTGTCTTCCACGTGAAGAAAGGTATCAAGTGATAGCCTGTTATAAGTACAGCAGACAGTGTTAGATTTACGCTAGAAGAATATCCCATTTCCCTTCAATTACACGAAAAGTATGACTCAAGAAACACCAATGGCAGTCTATCAAGTGGCCCTACTCTTAGGCAGTCGTGGGGCTCGTGAGCAAGGCGAAAGCCAATTAATCAACCTGCCAAGTGCCCTCCTCTAGGTGTAGGGGGTGCAAACACAAACCGTACAGCAATGGCCGGACTGAAGGAATCCACATCGAGGCATTTTCGCCAATTATATTACATACTCCCGCCGCATGATACCAGTCCCCCCATACCCACGGCCATCCCGTTTCTCAACAACATGCCAAGGGCAGGAAAGCACTTCAGGGCAGCATACACTCACTATTCATTGCACGCTCTCTCGCTACCTCCACATGCAAGTCTCTCCTTGACGCCTGCTTCACACCATCCATCCACCCTAACTTCGGACTACCTTTAGGCCTACGGCCATTCACCTCCGCCTGCATCACATTTTTCACCAATCTCCGTTCATCCATCCTCACCTGCCCGAACAATCTCGGAACACGCGAATCCACTCTGTCATCCAACTTCTTCACCATCGCCGTTCTGTTTTAAACCACTTCGTCAGTGGACCTATCTCTCTGCGACACTCCAATCATGCTCCTCCTAAACATTTCATTTCGAAAACATTCAACTTTCTTTTCTCCTCTGCTCTAGCCCTAGAAGTCTCAGCTCCGTATAACACAGTTAAGACAACGACACCCTCATACAACCTTCTCTTTGATTCCATCCCCAACGTCCTGCAGCTCATTACACTCTTCAATGCACCCAGCACTTTACACCCCCCCTTTACTCACGACTTCACCTCAGTTTTACACTAGTTCAGTCTTCTGCACACGGGAGCCCAGACACTCTGATTACTGAACTTCTTCCAATAATTCTCCATATAGGAGGACACTAATTCTGCTGGCATCGTCTGTCCTCGAGCAGTCATTACTTTATTTTTACCCACGTTCACTCGATTCTTCCTCCTCTCACACACTCAACCAAACTCAGGCATTAGCCTACATAGCTTCTCTGAATCCGCCACTAGCGCCGTATCATCTGCAAACAGCAACTGGCTCGACTGCCAACTCTGTCCATACGCTTCCAACAGCTCCAAGTTACGACCCAGCACACGCGTGTTCACCTTCCTGACCACTCCATCCATGTGGAGATTGAACAGCCTGGGAGACATCACGCAGCTTTGTCTTAAACCCACTTTCACTGTGAATTGGGGTGGATGGATGATTATTCATTTTATAGATCATTAACACTTTATTTTAGTATTGTATGATTTCTTCTTTCTTGGGCTCTATTATTTTTCTCTGCCCTTTTTTCATGATGCTAAATTTTGCTTTGGTTTTTATTATATATTTGAGGTTGGTTGAGACAAGGTGACCCAGGGAAGAGGGCTACTCGTGGGACCCGCGGGACTCGGAAGGCACGGGGTTTCGGAGGCCCGGGTGACTCGGGAGACCGGGAGGATTTGGGGGGGCCCACTTGGACCCTTCTGGGCCCTTTGGGACACTCTTAACACCCTTCGTGACCCTCTTGAGAAACTGTGGAGCCCACTTGAGGCCCCTCTGAATCCTGGAACCTTTGCTCCCTCCCTCCCAAATCTACGTTAAATCTACGTTACACCTACTCTGTATCTACGTCAAACCTACTTGGTATTCATGTTAAACCTACTCTGTATCTACGTTAAACCTACTCTGTATCTACGTTAAACCTCCTTGGTATCCATGTTAAGCCTACTCTGTATCTACGTTGAACCTACTCTGTATCTACGTTGAACCTACTCTGTATCTACGTTAAACCTACTCTGTATCTACGTTAAACCTACTCTGTATCAACGATAAGCCTACTCTGTATAAACGGTAAACCAACTCTGTGTCTGCGTGGAACATACTCGGTATCTATGTTAAACCTACTTGGTATCTAAGTTAACCTACTCGGTGTCTACGCGTTGATCCTACTCGGTATCTGCGTTAAACCTACTCTGTATGTATGTTAAACCTACTCTGTATCTATGTTGAATCTACTCTGTATCTGTGTTAAACCTACTCGGAACCTACGTTAAAACTACTCAAAATCTACATTAAGCATACTCGGAATCGGCGTTGAACCTACTCGTAATCTTTGCTGCACCTACTTTGCCACTCTTCAATTGCCCTACGGGGGAGTCTACATTAACTTCGCGTTGGGACTCCGGTGGAAAACTGAAGCAACTACTACTACTACTACTTTCACTGTGAACCAATCATTCACCTCGCTCCCCACTATGACGCATGCTCGGCTGCCAACATAGAAACTCTGCACTCTCCACAGCACTTATTTGTCAATCCTGTCGTATGTCTTTTCCAAATCCATGAAGGCCCAGAACACATTCTTTCCCTCTGCAAGGTACTTCTCCAGACATTTCATATGCAAACATCTGATCGACACATCCTCTACCACTCCCAAAGCCACACTGTTCCTCTCCAATTGCGCAATCCGTCCATTCTCTAGTCTTTTTGATCAGCACTCTCCCATACAACGTTCCGACTACACACTACAAACTGATACCTCTTGAGTTTCAGCATTCAGTTTCATCTCTATTGTCCTTATACATCGGGATAATGCAGGCATTGCGCCACTCAATCGTTACCACGCCCTCCACAAAACTAATGTTCAGTAGCCTCACCAACTATTTGACACTCGTTACTCCACTCTTTTTCAGGCACTCAGGCTCAACGCCATCCAAACCAGGAGCTTTCCCTGCTATTATCACCTCCACCGCCTCCTGGACATCTTCCCTAGTAATACAGATACTAGGCCGCGTCCCCCAGAAAGGGGGGTGGCCGACGGCAAGGCTCACCTCACACCCTCACACGCTCACACTCACACAACTTAGCCCTTTTGTGCTAAAGGGTCCGGCCGGTAGCCCCTCAACTTACACTCTGGGTCCCGAATGCACCGAGGAACCGTCGTCAGCAGCAGGGCCCGACAGTTTTCACTGGTTTACCCTCGCCGCGTCATAATGACCGGGCCCCCCCCACCCACGACCATCCCGACAGCGGGATGCCAAGGGCGGGAAAGCACATCAGAGCAGCGTCAAAATCAACCATACACAACCATTCTCCACTCACGCCTGTTCATTGCACGCTCTCTCGCCACCTCCACATTCATGTCTCTTCTTCCCAACGCCTGCTTCAGACCATCCATCCACCCAAACTTC
>SDVV010027692.1:0-12066 GCA_016164225.1 Gammarus roeselii | reverse complement strand
TTTTTGAGACGTCGAGGGCGAGAAAGGCATTAGGGCTGCGTCAAAACTCATCCATCCTCAATCGTTCTCCACTCTCGTCTATTCATTGCAAGCACCACACTGATGTCTCTCCTCCTCAAAGCCTGCTTCGCTCCGGTCATCCTCAAATGCTTCGTCTCAAAGACATTCGAATTTCTCCTCTCATCTGCCCTCATACCCACGTCTCAGCCCCGTAATGTACAGTCGGGATAACTACCCTTCATACAGCCGAACACTTTTTTTGTTTCCATATCCAACATCCTACAACTTATTGCACCCTTCACAGCACCAGACACTTTACACACTTCCTTCACTCAAAATTTCACCGTAGTTTCCACTAGTTCAGTCTTCTCTCCTCATGAGAAACCAGGTACTAGAAACAATAAATTTTCTCAAACAACTTTTTTTTTTCTGGCTGACACAATTCCTCTCGCATCGCCATTCCTCGAACATCTCATTACGTTCCTTTTAGCCGTATTAACTAGTGTCTTTTTCCTCTCCCACGCAACCAACCTCAGACACTAGCCTAGACAGCTTCTTCTCAGAATTTGGTACCAGTGCCGTATCATCTGCAAACAGCATCTGCTTCAACTGCCAACTCCGCTCATTTCCACCAAACTCTAAACCTTGACCCATTACACTTGTATTCACCTCCATAACTACTCCATCCATTTAGAGATTAAACACCCAGTGAGACGTAACGCAAACTCGTCTTAGCCACTCTTTGACTAGGAATCACGCACTCACCTCGTTCCCTACTCTGACACATGCTCCGCTGCCTTTGCATACTCCATACATCTGCAACACTCTCCAGAACGCCTGCCTGTTGACCCTACTGAAGGCCTTTCCGGATCCTTGAAGGCCCAGAACACAGTTTTTCCGTTCACAAGATACTTCTCACAAACACTGACTTACAGCAAAAATCTGATCGGCATACCACATGACCACTGACACACAATGATCTACCCAACCACTAGGAATAAAATAATTTCCCGAAAACACCCTTCAGAACATTGGCGCCGGTCTTATCAACGAAAACAGATCAAAAAACCTACCCGACATCCAACCCATGACGAACTGATCGACATCCACAATCGACGAAGTATGTATTCGTGCGGTGAACTAGACAACCAGGAGTACTTTTTCGCGTAAAACATTCTGTACAAATATTAGAAGTTACTATTGCAAGCAGCAGTCAAGAAAGTATTATTATAAGTAGTCGATAAACATTCAGAGTCAAATCGTACTCGTCGATTGTCCTCCAAAATCATAGTTACAGATGATATCGCTGTCGTCGCAGCATAAAACAGTATCGTGCTTTAATATTTCAATACTCCTGGCATCGATTGGGAAAGTAGTAGTAGTTTTAGTAGTTGCTTCTTTTTTCCACAGGAGATGGATTGGGAAAATTCACAATTGATTTGGCTGACGGTAAGTTCATGGCCCAAATGATACTAGCAACCTACAAGAGATAACAATATCCTTGATCTCTACTTAGTGCAAACGACTTCCAGGCCACAAACGTTGGAATGGGGAAATCTCGGCAGCTTGTTCTTGTTAGAGTAGTTGCTTTAGGGCAGTGGTTCTTAACCTGGGTTCGATCGAACCCCAGGGGTTCGGTGAGTCGTTTTCTGGGGTTCGACGGGGTGATCTCTACATTGAGATTGAGAGTTTTGTATTAAATGAATAGTACGAAGGGTTCGATGAATGCATGTATGGAACTTGCAGGGTTCGGTACCACCAAAAAGGTTAAGAACCACTGCTTTAGGGTGTATTTACAAATCTAGGTTAGCCGGCGGTGGGCTTATCATCAGAGTCTGTGTACCGACTGGCCTGATAGGCATGAGAGTGATGTCCAATGAAGTTATCAAGTTGTCCACGCGTAGGGAGAATGGTGGGCATATCTTTCTGTTTAGGATGAAATGTTTGAGGATCACGGCTGGATTTGATTTGGGCTTCATTTCCATCGAAGCCTCAACGTGAGTCACAATAGGCTCCTCCGTAGGGCGCGTCCGGAACTTAGGTGAGCAGGCTCTGTAGGTTGCACGGGGGAGGATAGGGGGGGGGGGTTAAGAAGGCTTGTTGGGCGTTTGCGAGTGCATTGCAATTCATAAGTAAGTGTTTCACACTGATTGCAACCTGGCGGCTACAGGGGCATAGTGGCGAGTCCGGTCCCATGTCTACATTCAAAAAGTGGTTGTGGGTTATCCACGTGTGTCCCGTGCACAGGCGGTTGATGAACACTTGGTCTATTCTGTTGAAAAACTTGGTTCCTCATTCTCCTACGGAGAGTTTGACTTCAAGCATCTCTTGTCCACGAGAGTTGATGACTGGGAACCAGTCCCGGCAATGTATGGAGATGAATTGTTTTTAGTAGGTAGACATCAGATCAGCGAGAAAGTCTGCAAGCTCGTTTCCTCTTATTCACACGTGTCCAGGGATCTAACAGAACTCGACCGCTTGGCCAATCTCGGACATCGTGAATAGGTCGTGTTGCATTTCACGAAGGGCTGGGTGATCATAGTGCAGAGTTTTCAACTGGGTGAGAGCACTCAGACTGTCTGAAAATACAACATATTTGGGGTGGCGGTCAGTTTTGTAATGAAGATGGCTAACTCGAGTGCGTGCAGCTCTGTGTAGAATACAGAGGACTCTTAGGGTGGGGTTGCCGAACGTAAGTTCCCTCCGCACACGGCGACAGCTCCCACTTCGTCCAATGTTTTGGAGCAGTCAGTGTCTATATGGCGGTGCTCAGTGTACTGTTTATCATGTAGTCTCGAGAATTCTCGGTGGTACGTGTTAATTGGAGTTGTTGCTTTTGGGTACAATTGCAAATCTAGGTTGACCAGCAAAGTGGACTCATCTTTCACATTGGTGTTGATTTTAAGAATTCGGTAGGAGAATGAAGTCTTGATTGCTTTGCGATTGATGTTCATTGATTTCAGAAAGTTGTCCACGCGTAGGGAAAACGGTGTGCATGTATTCTTCTTAGCCGCAAAGAGGCGTTTATCGAGAAAGTTGGTGACGTCGATGAGTGCTGGGCTATTGATAAAGCTCCTGGTCTTGTAATAGTATTGTAGCGAGAGTTTGTCTCTCCGTAGCGGAAGAGGAAGCTCGTTAGCAAGCACGTTCAGGGATTCGATGGGAGTGGAACGGAACGCGCCGGTTGTGATACGCATAGCGTTGATTGCGATAGTGGACAGGGGTTTGAAGGCGATTTTGGCTGCTGAACCTTGAACAACGGCCACATAGTTAATGCGTGAGCGTTATATTTGATTTGATTCGAATAACGCCATGCAGGTCTCCATATCGACACAGATTTGATTTGAGCCTCCTTTCCACCAGAGCCTCAACGTGAGTCATAATAGGCTCTCCCGTAGGGCGCAACCGTCGTTGGTACAGGTAAGTTCGCACGGCCTTGCGTGCGAAAGTATTAGTCATGTCAAGATGAAGTCAGTACATATTCAAACTGTCCACATTCGCGTATTAGCGTGTACGAGAGAGTAAAGAGTTAATGCGTATCTTCGTAAAATGTGTTGTTATTTCTGTGCGAAATGGGGTGGAGAGACCACCTCACTTGCACAGGTGTTTGGGGTTTAGACAGCTTCGTATAGTCCGGTGTGTTTTCCGAAAGCGATAAGCTTTTAACGGAAGGTTGGGTCCGTGAGTGACTTTGTAGGTTGCACGGGGGATTAGGAATGGCTCGTCGAGCTGCCGCGAGTGCGTTGCAATCCATCAGTAAGTGTTTCACGCTGATAGCCACTTGGTGGCAACAGGGGCAAGGTGGCGCGTTTGGTCTTATGTCGACATCCATCAGGTGGTTGTGAGTTATCCACGTGTGTCCCGTGCACAAGCTGTTGATGAACACTTGGTCCTATCTGTTGGTTAACTTGGTTTCCCATTCTCCGACTGAGGGTTTGACTGAAAGCATTTTTTGTCCACTCTGTTGCCACATTTCATCCCATCGGGATGTTATATGGGAGTTGATGATAGGGAACGAG
Organism: Gammarus roeselii; assembly: GCA_016164225.1. Classification (NCBI taxonomy): domain Eukaryota; kingdom Metazoa; phylum Arthropoda; class Malacostraca; order Amphipoda; family Gammaridae; genus Gammarus; species Gammarus roeselii. The sequence continues at coordinate 8,047 of SDVV010027692.1, read as the reverse complement.
TCCCGGTAATGTAATGCGAAAAATTGTTCTTGGTAAGTAGATGCCAGTTTAGCAAGAGAGTCCGCAAGTTCGTTTCCTCCTATTCCCGCGTGCCCAGGGATCCAGCAGAATTTCACTGCCTGACCCGTCTCGGTCATCACAAAGAGATCGTGCTGCATTTTACGTAGAACTGGGTGTTCGCGGTGCAGTGTTTTAAGCTGAGTGAGGACACTCAGACTGTCTGAGAATACGACGTATTTAGGGAAGCGATGTGTTTTTGCAATAGAGATGGCTAGTTCGAGTGCGCGAAGCTCCGCAGAGAACACGGAAATCTCTTGTGGGAGGGTGGCCAAGAGTAGGGTGTCCCCGCACACAGCGGCTTCTCCCACTCCGTCTGCGGTTTTGGAGCCGTCAGTGTATAAGTGGCGGTGCTCTAAATATTCTTCCTCAAGTAGTCTTAGGAATTCCTGCCGGTACGCGTTGGTTGGAGTAGTTGCTTTAGGGTACATTTGCAGGTCTAGGTTGACCGGTGGTGGCTTGATCATCCATGTTGGCGTGTTAATTTGAAGGATTCGGTAGGAAAATGAAGGCTTAATAGCTTTACGCTTGATGTTGAGCGAGGTCAGCAGGTTGTCCACACGTAGGGAAAACGATGGGCATATACTTTTTTTTTAGCCGCAAAAAGGCGCTTATCGGATACGTTGGTGATGTGGCTGATTGCTGGGTTGTTGATTAGACTTCTAGTCTTAAAATAGTATTTTAGTGAAAGTTTGTATTTGTATTTGCTTCTATGTTCCATCGGAGTCCCAACGCGAAGTTAATGCAGACTCCCCCGTAGGGCGGTCGAAGAGTGGTGAAGTAGGTGCAGCGTAGATTAGGAGTAGGTTAAACTTAGATTCGGAACAGTTGAAACGCAGTCACAGTGGGTTTAAACACAGCTGGAGTTGGTCAAACAAGGAAACATAAAGTAAATTTGACATGGGCACCAAGCAAATTTGATGAGGCTACAAAGAAAATTTGACAGATGTAAATTAAATTTGAATTTTTTAAAAAAGTTACTCTAACGCGGGTACAGAGTAGGCCTAGGACATACAAATCGTACTAAACAACGGATACGAAGAGAGTTTAACCTAAAACAAATATCAGAGCAGGTTCATTGCAGACGCAGTCGGTTTTGTGAGAGGAGTGGTAGCAGCTACCTCCGTTCTCCGCCGGAGCTCCAACGTGTAGTCACTGAGGGCTTCTTCTCGTGGTACGACGGTCCGTTGATTCTGCCCAGCTTTGTGCACGAAGTTAAAGTAAAAATTTTCAATTAGTGCGCAGGGAGGAAAGAGAGGTCGGGATCGGAGATGATTCAGACCTCGCTACCTCTACACCACCTCGTAGAGGCCTGTGTGTTTTCCGAAAGCGATCAGTTTTCTCCGGTGTTCCGTTTCTGTGAGCAGGCGTTGCAAGTTGTACGGGGGGCTCGAGAAGGCTCGTCGGGCTGGTGCGAGTGCATCACAATCTACTAGTAAGTGTTCCACGCTGCTAGCTTTTGGTGGCAACAGGGGCATGGTGGTGCGTTCGGTCCAATGTCTACGTCCATTAGGTGGTTGGGAGTTATCCACGTGTGTCCCATGCATAGACGGTTAATGAACACTTGGTCTCTCCTATTAGAAAACCTGGTGTCCCATTCTCCCACGGATGGTACAACTGCAAGCATCTTTTGTCCACTTTGTTGCCAAGAGTCGTTCCATCGTGATGTTATGCGCGAGTTGATGACTGGGAACCAGTCTCGGTAATGTATAGAGATGAATTGTTCCTGCTGGGTAGACATCCGTTTAACGAGGGAATCTGCGCGTTCGTTTCCTCTTATTCCCGCGTGTCCAGGGATCCAGCAGAACTCGACCGCCTGGCTCGCCTCGGACATTGTGAATAAGTCGTGTTCATTTTTCAAAGGGCAGGGCGATCAAATTGCAGAGTTTTCAGCTGGGTGAGAACACTTAGACTATCTGAAAATATAATACCTTTAGGGTGGCGGTCGCTTTTAGTAATGGAGATGACTAGTTTGAGTGTGTGTAGCTCTGCAGAAAATATAGAGGCCTCGTGGGGTAGGGTGACCAAACGAGAGGTCCCCTCGCCTATGGCGGCGGCTCCCTCTCCGTCCGGTGTTTTCGAGCCGTCGGTGTATATATGGCGGTGCTCATGAGTACTGCTCATAGAGTAGTCGTGAGAATTCTCGGCGGTACGAGTTGGTTGGGGTTGTTGCTTTGAGGTACGTCTGCAGATCTAGGTTGACCAGCGATGGGCTGATCATCTACGTTGGTGTGTTGATTTGAAGAATTCCATTAAGAATTAAGGCTTCTTTGCTTTGCGTCTGATGTTCAGCGAGGTCAGTATTTATTATTTGCTTCTATGTTCCACCGGAGTCCCAACGCGAAGTTAATGCAGACTCCCCCGTAGGGCGGCAGCGAGGTCAGTAAGTTATCCACGCATAGAGAAAAGGGTGGGCATATGTTCTTTTTAGTCGCAAAGAGGCGTTTATCAAGAATGTTGGTGACGTCACTAAGTGCTGGGCTATTTATGTTGCTCCTTGTCTTGAAATAGTACCGAGTGAAAGTTCGTCTCTCCGGAGCGGAAAAGGAAGCTCGCTAGCAAGCACGTTCGGGGATTCGATGGGTGTGGAACGAAACGCACCGGTTGTGGAACGCAGGGCATTATTTACTAGGATTGAGAGAGGTTCTAGGGTGGTTTTTGCTGTTGAACCGTAAACAATTGCTCTATAGTCAATGCGCGAGCGTATTAATGTTCTGAAAAACGTCATGCCGGTGTCCATATCGGGGTCTGAATTTCATGGTTGCTTTTTTGCAGCGGGTCCCAGAGCTGCAATATGAGGTCGCGATGTGAGTTTAGGGTCCCACACAAGACCGAGGAATTTTATTGATTCTTCGTATACTAGCGGAGTGATGTTCAGGTTTAGGGTTGGTTTTAGGTGTAAGCCGGGCACGAGAGTAAAGTGCATGCTTTTCGTTTTTTTTTTGGGGGGGGGGGAATCTGAATCCGTTTAGGAAGGCCCAGTTTCCAACTAGGTTCAGACATTTCTGGAGTTTCTGTTGAATTGTTAAGAGGCTAGGGTGCCTGTAGCTCATTTGTAAGTCGTCCACGTATAGTGATGAAAGCACTGAGAACACTTCCTTGGGGGACGCCCATTTCTTGCGGATTGGATGATGATAAGATGTCGCTGACCTTAACCCTGAAGGTGCGATTTTGCAGGAATTGGTGGATATAACGTGGTAAGTGGCCTCTCAGCGCTTTGTGGTGGAAATCCTTCATGATGCCATATTTCCAGGTAGTATCGTATGCTTCTTTCACGTCAAAAAAATGGAAACTAGGTGTTCTCCGCGAACAAATGCCTGTCTAATGTTAGATTCCAGTCTTACAAGGTAATCCGTCGTAGAGTGGCGCTTGCGGCTGCCACACTGGATGCTGTTCAGGCCTGCATGCATATCAAGGTGGTCGACGAGGCGCATATTTATCATTCTTTCCATGGTCTTGCTGAGAACGCTGGGAAGAGCGATGGGCAGGTAGTTATGTGGGTCGCCGTGGAATTTTCTGGGTTTGGGTATTGGGATAATTGTAGATTCCCGTTATTGATCGGGAAAAAATGAGTTAGAGTACAGAGTGTTGAACACTTTAAATAAGTGGTCACGGGCGCCATCTGGGAGATTTTTTGATCATGTTGTTGTGTACCCGGTCTGGCCCAGGTGAAGTTTCACGTGTATGGTCTAGAGCGCTCTGCAATTCGTAGAGGGAGAAAGGTTTGTTGTAGGCCTCTTCGTTTCTAGAAGTTAAGTCAAGATATTCGCTTTCTCGCAAGTTCCTCTCCCGTTGGAAAGCGGCCGTGTAGTTTGCTGGTTGCGAGATCTAGCTAAAAGTTTGAGCTAGTTTATTTGCGATCTCTGCGTGGGAAGAATAAGTTCTTCCTCGGTCAGAAAGGATGTTAATAGGTCGTTCGGGTTTTCCCTGAATACGTCGAATTTCTTCCCACACCTGGGAGAGGAAAGTGTTTCGATTAATAGAATTGACTAATTGAGCCCAGCTTTCACGTTTCTTCACCACTAGAAGTTTCCGATGTACAGCAGATGCCCTTTTCCGCGCTACTCGGTTCCTGGGAGACAGTGAGCGTCGGTAGACATGGTATAGCTTTTCTCGCTTGTCTCTTGCTTCTTGCACCTCTCGGCACCACCATGGTTTCAGAAAGAATGCTGAAGGGGTATATTGGGGAATGCTTGCCTCGGCTGCGGCTTGAAACTTTTCCTATAGTTGGGCGACGATTTCGTGTTCTGACGTGGTTTCGGGGATGTTGTCCATATCACTCCACGCGATGTGCGCCGAGTATTCCATCCAGCTGGCTTTCCGGTAGTTGAATGAAAGTTCTCGTGGGACAGGGTTTCTAGGTTGGTTGATGAGAAGCCATATGATGACTGGGTTATTATCGCTGTCGTGTGTCGAAGGCAGAATTCCCCAAACAAGTTGGGGTGCCTGAGTGTGGGAGCATATGGATAAATCGATGGCAGTTTCACTTTCGGGGGTGATTCGGGTGGGTTGTTCGTCGTTGAGAAGGACCAGGTTGTGAGTGTATATGGTGTTAGCCATTATCACTCCCCTGGGGTCTGTTCTCATAAATCCCCATGTTTCATGGTAGCTGTTGAAGTCTTCAAGGAGGAGCACTGGTGAGGGCAGTTGGTTTAGCAATTCGGTCATTAGTGCTTCCGAGAGGTCGTGGCTTCTTGATGAGTAGATGGATACCACTGTTATTCGCCTCGAGACGCATATCTTTACGGCGATAGCTTGGAGTTCTGTCCTCAGGGGAAGACGAAGGTGAGGTACACTGTGGTGAATCATTAGTGCCACTCCGCCGTGAGCAGTCACGTTGGTGTGGCCTTCGTGGCGGTGTATTATATATTGGGGGATTCTGAGGGTGGCGGTCTCTCGGAGTTCAATCTCCTGGAGGCCAATCACTAAAGGTTTATGGGTAGCGATTAGGGATAGTAATTAGTCTTTATTGTTTCAGAGTCCCTAGCAGTTCCATTAGAGTATTTTGGTAGTCATTTTGAAGGCTGTTCGCACTCTGACCTTGATGATCTTAAGTGGTTACTTGATTTGCTGGAGCTTTTGTGGTGCGCGTGTTTTTGAGTTTGCCCAGGGGTTTCGGGTTGGAAGTGTTCACGGGAGTGTCTGACTTCGGTGGAAGGTGGTCTGCTGTGGTTGCTGCGGTCGCGGCTGCGAATGCTCTTGTGGGAAGACGAGGGTGTGTGCTCTCTGCGTTTGCTTCGTGAGCGAGCGCGCTCTTCTTTTGTGGTAGCCTTTTTTATCTGTGTGGATGATTGTGTGGAGTGAGAGGTATTTGGGCTAGGTAATATGACTGGTTGTGCGGAGGTCTCGCGTATGAGCTCTGCTAGATAAGAGCTGTTAGCCAGGCCGTGATCGTTCTCGCTGATAGTGTGTTGATGAGTCGGGTTCGTTAACGGGGGATCTTGTCCTTTGCAGTGGTTTTCCACGAATAAAGTCACATTCGAGGCAGGTGGAGGTAGTTCTTGGTTTAGGTCCTGGTAGCCCGTTATTTGGGCGTTGTTACTGGTCTTTTTGCTCAGTGGCGCCTGGGTATCAGAGGTTTCCTCATCTCTTTTTATTTTTGTTTTTATAGTAGTGAGCCTTGCTGTGTGGTCAACTGCGGGAGATGCATCCATCTCGTCGCCCACCAGTTCTATGCATTAATCGCTTCTAGAACTGCGCGTCTCTGGTGCGGGGCCGGTCGCTGGGTTGGGTGAGGAAGCACTGCAGCCAGGTAGGAGTGTTGGAATCTTGTTACGATGTTGTTCTGATGTGTGGATATCGTCGGGGGAGCTTGGTTGACTCGTCGATTTGACTGCTTTGGCAAAATTGAGACGGTTTGAGTTTTCGTCTTTCCAGATTTGGACAGCTTGTTTTCGTGTAACCCTGCGTTCATTATGTGTGATTGTTATCTCGTTTTGGTTCACATGAACTGGGCAGTCGCGGTCGCCTGCCTCATGGATGCATGAGCAGTGGTAGCATTTAGGTTGGCGGACTGTGCAGTCTTTTCTGTCGTGCTCGCCGGCGCATTTCTTGCAACGTTGGGGTGTGTATGGCATGGCTGGCAGTATGCGATGACGTGGCCGTATTCAAGGCATTTTTTGCACATTGGGGGCCATGTTGTTACTGGGTAGGTTTTGGTTCTTCCTTGTTTACCCGGGATTACTATGAATTCTGGTGCGTCGTGTCCCGGGAAGGTAATTTCGTATGCAGTAGAATTTGCGTTACGTGTTTTTATCCATGCTGCTTGACGAACTTCGGTAACTCCGTAGTCTTCAGCTAGACCTTCAGCGAAAGCACTGAGGTCTGTTGTAGGCGTGTAACGGGAGGTGTATATAATTTGTTTGGTATCGTTGAAGGACGGATTCGTTACAACTGTAACTTTGAGTTTATTCATGAGGGTAATCTTTTGTATAGCGTTGCTTTGCTCACGTTCTGTGACGTAGGCCAGACATTTCTTTCCCTGTCGGTGTATTTCTTTAGGTTTTCCTCCTAGTTGTTCGGTGAGTGACTTCATCATCATAAATGGGTTGGCTGAAAAGGAGACCTTGTTTGCACCACTCTCGTTGAACGTTATGAGGAAGTGGGTGGGAAAGGGTGCTGCTGATCTTCTCTCCCGGGTAGGAGGGTCATTTAGGGAAGAACGCATCGAGACTACAGCCTCTCGTCGCCCGACTCCGTGATCTATCTGGTATTGGAGGATCGCTTTCTCCCTCTCCTCCTCTGGGCAGTGTCTGTGTCCGGTGGGGTGTCAGTCTACTTTGCAATAAAAACAGTGCTGTTCTTCGGATTGAAATGACTGGGGATCTTCCAGTTTGTCGTGGTCGTCCTGGGAGCAGTTAGAGCATCTTCGCTTACCGTTACAGTTTCCTCTCGTGCGTCCATATTTATAGCATTTATAACATTGCATCGGACGTCTCTCAAATGGTGTAACCTTGGTTTTGGTGGCGCAGAAGGGAATGTCTAGATATTTTGGTGGAGTAGGGCAGTTGAATTTTAGTATTAGGGCTCTGGTAGTCTCTCTTCTTGGTGTGATCTTCGGTGCGACCTTTGCTTCGACAATGCAGTCCTCGTATTGAACGAGTCAAGTGATGTACTCCTCGATTTCGTCCTTCGGGATATCCTCAACGTGGATCAACCTGAACTTGTAGAGAAAGTCGGGTGTGGCTCTATTTTGCATGGCTTTCCACAGAGTCTGTTTTTGGAGAGAATCGTGTCACTTTGAAGTTTTGTGTCTACTCTGATGGCAAATTATTGTTCGCCGCTGGTGGTGACGCTCAGGACAGGGCGGCCAGTGAAAGAGCCTAGCTCTTTTCGCAGAGTGTATGGACAAATATCCGGTCTGTCGTTGGCGTCGAACGTAATCTTCAGGTGTTCTGGAAAGGTAGGACTATTTTTGAACAAGTTGTGTTCATTGAATGGAGTGTATTGCTTCCTCCTTGCAGCCCTTGGAGCTCGGTTGGGATTTTGGTGGGTTTGATTGATTGGGGCCTCATTTCCACCAGAGCCTCAACGTGAGTCATAATAGGCTCCCCCGTAGGGCGCGACCGTCGTTGGTTTAGGTAAGTCCACACAACCTCGTGCGCGAAAATATTAGCTTTGTCAAGATGAAGTCAGTACATATTTTAATTGTGGCATATTCGCGTATTAGCGCGTACGAGAGAGTATAGAGTTAATGCGTATCTTCGTAAAATGAGTAGATGTTTTTGTGCGTAGTGAGGTGGAGGGACCACCTCATTCGCACAGGTGTTTTAGGTTTAGACAACTTCGTAAAGTCCGGTATGTTTACCGAAAGCGATAAGCTTTTTACGGTAGGTTGGGTCCGTGAGTAGGCTTTGTAGGTTGCACGGGGGATCTAGGAACGCTCGTCGGGCTGCCGCGAGTGCGTTGCAATCCATCAGTAAGTGTTTCACGCTGATAGCCACTTGGTGGCAACAGGGGCAAGGTGGTGCGTTTGGTCCTATGCCGACAT
>SDVV010027691.1:0-12066 GCA_016164225.1 Gammarus roeselii | reverse complement strand
ATATGCAAATGACATACAATGTTAAGCTGAGCTGAATATCTCATAGATCCATAAATGAAGTACTGAATACTTGACAGTGAACAAAAGCTAAAAATAATGAGAAGGTCATCACTGATGGTTTAATAAACAATGTAAATGAATATCAAAGTTAATGGATCTATGCTCAAATTGAATTTAGTTTGATAATAAAATAAATGAATGAATGACAGAAATTCAAGATTCATCAAATAAACCGTACATTACCCACCATGAGCAAGCAAAGCATAAAACTTTAGCTATGCACTTACCTAGGTGAGAGAGTTCCCTCACTGAGGAGTGGCTTTTATTATTCTGAAAAAGTCTGGGCACACAAAAAATACTGGCAAACACAATGAATGGGCAATGGCTCTGAAAAGAACAGAAATGATGATAAGTCAAGTGGATAGAAACAGAAGACAATTGTTAATTCATTCATGAAGAATTTGGAAGTGAAAAACCATTGTGGAGCAGAGACAGAGATGGTTTGGGCTGTAAACAATTACATTATGTTCCCCGGTAACATCTTTATGTGTCATTGTATCTTTATGTGTCATTGTGTCTCTATGTGTCACTGTGTCTTTATGTGTCATTTTGTCTCTATGTGTTTTGTGTCATTGTGTCATTGTGTCTTTATGTATCTTTGTGTCTTCATGTGTCATTGTGTCTTCATGTGTCTTCATGTGTCATTGTGTCTTGATGTGTCATTGTGTCTTTGTGTTGTCTTTATGAGTCATTGTACTAACGTGTCTTTACGTCTCTTTTTATGCGTATTTAAAAAGCGTAGGCAGTTAGGTATGGTTGGATGCCACAGCCCGGTGACAAACAGAGTTGGTGCCCCGGCCCCCCCTCCTTGCGGGTCGTAGTAGACAATGGAGGCATCACTTGGGGGCATCAGGGCCCCATTTAACAAAATTGGAGTCCCGATTCTCCTCCTTGAGTATGAGTAAGTATTTTTTTTCATCTTTTTGTCTATGTAACTTTGTGTCTTTATGTGTCATTGTGTCTTTATGTGTCATTGTGTCTCTATGTGTCATTATGTCCCCATGTGTCGTTGTGTCTTCATGTGTCATTGTGTCTTCATGTGTCATTGTGTCTTTATGTGTCAATGTGTCTTTATGTGTCAATGTGTCTTGATGTGTCATCGTGTCTCTATGTGTCATTGTGTCTTCATGTGTCATTGTGTCTTTGATGAATGTTACGTGAAAACACCACGAATGCCTAAATGAAAATCAATTTTAACAGCACAACAAATGCACATGTTACCGGACAATTTACCCAGCAAAGGTTTTGCAAGTCCAAAAGAGATTCCATTCCTACGGATTGATGGCAATTGTGTTGCTACAATAATAAGGTACAGTAGCGAAAAAAAATATCCTTTTTGGTTAGTCTGTAACCGGAAAAATAAACAAGATTTTTTTTCCTACGTGTAATTGTGATGAGCCCAAACATCGAGCGGAAGATGATCACTGAAGATTTTTTTTAACTTTTATCTTAAACAAAAATTCGTTCACCACTGTACCTAGTTAAAATATGAAAGAATAAAAAATCAATGAATACACTCGTTTATATCTTATTGGGATGAAACATGATTCTTCACGCACAGTATCTGTTGTTTGCAATAATTGCAGGACACAGAAAATACGAAAACTCCCTGGACGGTTAAATTACATTTACAATTAATCTATGCGCTCTATATTCTGCCCAAATGCTAATCAACGTTGTTCTGTACGGGCAAAGGGACTTCTATCATGGTGACGGTTGCTACAGCCTTTTGAGTCGCATAAATAATTATTTTAATATCATATTAAAGTTTACTCAAGAGATGCCTGGTGGTATTCGGGTGTCTTACAAAGTATTCATTAAACCAATAATACATATTACATTCAAGGTCACTTTTACCTAATAAGGTGTTCGATAACATGTTAGGCTTGCTAGGCCTATGGGACAAATATGAACGTTCAACTTTTCGTAACAGCTGAGAGCAGCTCGGAGACGAGTATTTTCGTAACAGCTGAGAGCAGCTCGGAGACGAGTATTTTCGTAACAGCTGAGAGCAGCTCGGAGACGAGTATTTTCGTAACAGCTGAGAGCAGCTCGGAGACGAGTATTTTCGTAACAGCCGAGAGCAGCTCGGAGACGAGTATTTTTCGTAACAGCTGAGAGCAGCTCGGAGACGAGTATTTTCGTAACAGCTGAGAGCAGCTCGGAGACGAGTATTTTCGTAACAGCTGAGAGCAGCTCGGAGACGAGTATTTTCGTAACAGCTGAGAGCAGCTCGGAGACGAGTATTTTTGGATATGTTTTTGTCACGCTCGTGCATATGGTGCTAATGGATCTACGCTTTGTAATCATAACAGGTATTTCAACTTCACCTGCATTTCATCACAAAAAAATGCATTCAAATGACCAATACAAAATCAAATAACCGAGCATAATTCAGTCAATAGACAAGAAACATTACAAACGAGTTCTAACATAAACAAAGCTGCAAGGTTTGTCTGACTGAAACACTGCAACTATCACTAAACTTAGGATAAACAAATCATCTCAGGGACTGCGGGACCGCACCCGTGATTAGTTGGAGTCAGATGACATAGTTTGAAGGACCCTTCCCAAAATTGAAGATCCAATAATATTTTTCAAAAATATGCAAGAAGCTTTCAATTTATTTGCATCCAAGCTTCCTTGCGTCAACGATTGCCGTTTGTTTATTTCCAGTCATGTTAACATGGGCGGTTTTCAATATTCCTAAATAACTCTACATGGTGTAGTTCTAGTAGAGTTTTCAGCTGTGTAGTATCAGCCGGATGAATGTGGGGTTACTCAACTGAGTCGCCATTAAACCCAGCAAACAGGAATGCGCTACCGCACTGGGAGAGAAAGAGCTCTAGTTTCCATGTCCGGGCCGTTATTTTCAAGTATTTGATTACAACTTGATAGTAAAATGCTAAATGATTTTATCGTAATCATTTATCAACACCGAACATATTTTCATTCAACGATCGGAATGTTATCGAGTATTGAGGTAACGGAAATGCATCAGATGAATGTATAAGGTGTGATAAAGGGTAGTTTGCTTCCTTTCGATTTCTTCACAACATCCATGCATGTCGGTTGCATCCCTAAAAATCTATAATTAAACTTGGTTAGCTTGCAAAATGCAGTTTGCCTCCATCAGATAGAACGCAAGTGTCCTTGTTTCATTATTTCATCAATATTTACGTTTTACCCATGAATATTTCATATTCCATACGTACCCCCTTAATTGTTGTTATTTTGCCTAAATATTGTACCTATCTGATGCTACCCTTTTGTATACCGTCGTTGTGTTAGAATCCGTAAACCCTTTTCGAGATGAATAAAATGTAACCTCAAAAAGGAACGAATCCAGTAGAGTAGCAAGTGACCAGGAGGTCCACAAAAATTCTGAGACGATGGATTATTATTTAATAAGTCAAACCCATTTAGCAGTATCATAAGCAGTTTATTGCACTTATTTATTCCAATTGATGGGACGCACACGTGGCAAGACAATGTTGGCGAAAGTGTAACGGGTCAAGGATAATAAATAAATGAACGAATCGTCGAAGAGCCGGAAGGTGACAGACTCTGTAGGTGGCGGAAATGAAGTGGATTGTGTGTTCAGCGCTTCTGATTTAGTACCCAATTTGAATCCTGAGAGTGTCATGAGATGACCCTCTCTTAACTCGAATAAAATGTGCAGGATACCGATAGAAAACACCTTTATGATAATTCATGAACAAATAAATAATACATTCATTTGCCAAGAAAGTTTACCCTGACATGATATTTGTTACGGTACGACAGACGAAGAAACTCCTCGGTCGATTCAAGAAATCAAATTTCCTCCAAGTTTGCAAAAAAACATTACGAGAATTTATCTTATAAAGTTTATGTTCATTTTAAATCATAGACGAACTTTCTTCCGCTGCTGTCCGGGGCTTCTTGTTCGTCTGACACATTTTAGGGCAATCTAAATTGTATCTCTCTCTCGTACCGAACACGATCTTTCCGTAATTAAGGAAGGTTGTGAAATTCACTGGATTCGTTATTGTAAAAGATATTCCAGAACATTTAACATCCTGGCAGTTATGTAAAAATGATAAGACGTTAGTTGATTGTGGGTTTTTGTATTAACAGAAATTAAAATATTCATGACATTTTCTCAACAAATGTTTCATATTCAGTTGCATTAGGCTTTTGCAGGAACATTTGTTACTTCCTGTATACACGTCGTTCGCCCTAAAGAAACAAAACTTCTCAGAGTCTCATTTCATTTTGATTGAGAATTATGGTTTCACTGCCGGTCTTGCAACGATTCGTTGCGACAAACATGATCCATGATACCAGTTTAAAGAAGATAAATTTATGTTGTACTAAAATCCCGCGGTGATGAAAACCAACCTGCATTTTAAGCGGCTAAGAAGAGGCTGTATTTCCGTCGCCATTTTAGCTCCTGTCCGACGCTCTGTAAATTACATACCGAGGCGCCAGTAAGTCAGAACTCGTCCTGCTGTCCTGATTACATACCGTGGCGCCAGTAAGTCAGAACTCGTCCGGCTGTCCTGATTACATACCGTGGCGCCAGTAAGTCAGAACTCGTCCTGCTGTGTTGAGAGAACGCCTTTTTAATGGACTCGGAAGTGTTTATTGAAACTGATTGCCAATGCCAAGATTGGAGACGAGCCAAGGAGCGTATAACAGGAGCGTATTTTAAGACGATCGCGAACACTTTATTAAAAATTTCGAGAACACATGCATGCATCGTTTAAAAATGCCCTAGAAGGTCAAAGTTGTAGGTCATTATTATTGTGGAACTTACCAAGCTGTTTAATGATCCTGAATGATGTGGCATTACTAATCCACTTTGAGGGGATTGCTGATAGCATTATGTTGATTCGATAGAGAAAATCGATAAATATAAAGAGATCTTATGTTAATGATTGTGTTCCCAACATCTCCTGTTCAAAAGAGTGTAAAGTTCCATCCTCCTTTTCCATGGAGTCTTCTGTTTCATTCTCCCATTCCAAAGTGTCTTCCGTTCAACCCTCATATTCTAGAAGAAGCTTTCTTTTCCACAGATTTTATAACTTCCACTGTCTTGGCACCGGTTCAACAACAAACCCTCATTTCAATTCAATTTTCTATTTTATTGCGCCTTCTCCACTTGCACTCGAACTGCGTCTTTATCCTTTCCTACGTGTCCTCTCAAGCCACGCATCGTCGGTCGCCTCACCAGTGACCTCAGTGGCCCCATCGCGAGCCTCGACAGCAAGAGACAAGATGACCGCATCCTTTCCTACGTGTCCTCGGAAGCCACGCATTGTCGGTCGCTTCACCAGTGACCTCAGTGGCCCCATCACGAGCATCGACAGCTACAGCAAGAGACAAGATGGCCGCATCAAAAGCCACAAAGGTGAATGGAAACAGAATCGTTCATGAAAACCAGTATAACTTCAGATCCAATAGAAGTACAACTCAAGGTGTTATAAATCATCTGCATTACCTATACAACAATGGAGATTCAAACTACATAGTATCCTCTCTGTTTCTCGACGTTAGCAAGACTTTTGACTGTGTTGGTCATTTAATCTCATTGTCTAAAATAAGGTCTAATGGTAAAGAGACAGACTGTACCGTCGGATCAAAAGGCATCCCCACATGCATAGACATGGATATAAACGTTTCAGAAAATGCGACTCCATCCGCGCTAGGAAAACACCGGGCCTGGTGCGGGGCCTACTTTTCAACTACAGCTGGTGCGGGCCTCATGGTCTGCTCCAGCCGGTATAGCCTCCTCTTCAACAAGGCCATCGAACCTCATCGTCAATTGAGGCCGTGGCGACATCCGCGTCAATTAAGACTGTGAAGAGATTATCTTCAATTAAGACAGTGGGACACCAGCTGCAAGTGAGACATCATCTTCAAGTGAAGCCGGGGAGACATGATCTTCAATAAAGACCGTGGGACATCATCTTCAACTAAGGCCGTGGCCACATCATCTTCAACTAAGGCCGTGGCCACATCTGCTTCAATTTAAGACTATGTTGACATTATCTTCAATTAAGACAGTGAGACAACCGCTGCAAGTAAGGCCGTGGAGACATCATTTTCAACTAAGGCTGGTGGGAGTACGTGATTCTTCAGGATCTCGTAGGGGATCCTTGAGACCTTTGCGGTGGCTGTGTGGGCCCCTTCGGTATTGCGTAGCTGGCGCGTCACGGTGTTGATTAGTTCCAACTGGGGCCACTCAGGTGAACCCGTCGGGTGTGTCACCTCTTTACTCGACGTTACGGGTAAGGTTTTCGGGGCGATTGCATAACTCCAGAGAGGGTTTGTGTGGGAAGCCCAGACCATTTTTATTTGTGATTAAGTAGGTAAAAATTATAATGTAACTGTGTTTAAGGAGTTGCTAAATAAATCATCGAACCGGCAAGAGTGGTCATTACCCTTGCAATCAATTCCATAAATAACCTCAATATCTGTCATGACTCCTTTATTTACCTTGACCCTCCTCCACTATCACTATCCTCTATCTCCTTCAATGATCTTTAATCCTACGTTTCGCAACACAACATCCCTTTTTGCGCAATATTTAGAGAGTGCAATCCCGAACAGACCATAAATATTGAACCCTGTGGACCAAAATGAATTAAAATCAATCATAAATCGTTTGAAAAATCGTTGCAGCACTGGCTGGGATAACACCTCACCCAATGTGATTAAAGCAAGCTCTGTAACCCTATACCAAACTCTTCAATGAGTCACATCTAATTTATCAAAATAAAAGCAATTCTGACATGAAGAAATATCGATCAATACAAGTCCTGCCCGGCATTAGAAACATTTTTCAAAAAATATGCTACATTATATGCTCACTTTGTTTCTTACAACCTTCCTAGCGGCAATAAATGTGTCTTTCGGGCTTCCTGGAATACAAAACATGCGCTATTTATATTCAGCGGAAATTAAGGCATTATGGATTTAGTTCCATAGACAGGTTTGGGTAGAAAGTTATCTTTTGATGGAAAACACCTAGTGAGTTGGAACATACTATCGGCGTCCGTCAGAAAGCCTCATATACAAGTACCCCAAAGGTCGATTTTTGGACCTTTCCTCTTCCTCAGCTACATTAATGATATTGTGAACACAAGCGACAGGTTGTCATTTATCCTTTTTGCAGATGATTCTTCTACAGCGTAATCGACTAGAAAAATCCTACTGATGTTATCACTAATATAAATAATCAATTGGTTCATATTTCACACGGGGCAAAATCTATTAAGTTGACGCTAAATGTCCACATGACGTAGGTTGTGCTATTTTAAGAGGAAGATACTCATTCCTTCCACACTGGTTGAATTGAAGGGTGGAGCAATTGTAAATGTAGTCGAACAACGTTTTCGGTGCAATTGCAGACGAAAGACTTAACTATTAAGAGCACGTCTCTTTGGTTGCGGTGGAATTATCCAACTCGTGTGGTATCCTCTACAAAATTTGAAATTGAATGAGAGCTTCTTCAAAAAAGTCTTTTGTAGTACAGTCATAGTCATCCTTATCTGACTTACTGAAAAAAACGATGTATGTTTTTTCCAAAAAAATACAAATTAGACCTATTATTAGTTGTCAAAACCGAATCTCTAAAACCCTATCACATGCTAGAAGCGCAACAAAGGAATATTCTCACGCTCTGTCTCATCATTAACTTTTCCGCTGCAGGGTCTGCTCGCAAAGCTTTGAATAATTGAACTTATATTGATAATGATTATTTCGTAGGAAATAACCCTGCGTATACTCTCTGTGAAAATTCGAACGGAGTTGCCAGTTCACCGTATCTCATCAATAAAGTCCCAACCATTTTGATTATTTTGCCAATACATTGCTACAGATATAAGAACGAGTAGCAATATAGGTACATCTACACGTTAACTAAAATTTACCTGTTTGAACTTCGATGTTTGGAAATATTTCCCTCCCGCAATTTACCTGCTAATCCTTCTGTTCTGCTGCACTATTATTTCCTTCCCAATGTGGCGTTTTTTTCCTGCTTCGTCTACTCATGTTTCCTGTTATCTCGTACATATAGGAACCTGTTGAAAATTTCTGCTCATTTTTACTGCTCATTTACATATTTTTATCGTGCGCATATGTAACCCCTTATGCAAACTATGTGGTTAGTTTCAAAGTTTGTGATTCGTGGGCCAAATATGTCATGATTTTGTGTTACAGACTGTCCCATGTTGGGCATGTCACAGTCATGTTCTTTAGTATAGGTGAGTGTGAGCAGAATATTGCCAAGTTTACTCAAGTGTCCGTTGACCCAACTCGTTCTACTTACTTCCCAACAAATAAATAATTCAAAGTAACGTTTTCTTTGGTCAGGACATCTTGAACAATGAAGAATAGAATGTCCTCCATCAATATATATGGATTGGTAAGATGTACATTTTTTTTTGCAGTCATCGTAATAAGTTAATATAATGTATGTGTAAATAGCCAACAGAAGGACTTGGTACATATTATCCGTGTAGTTTGATATTTCTGGTATTTCTCAACCTGTCATTATACCGAAATAAATTGAAGTCGTTAAATCCTTAAATGAATGGAATACGATAAATCGCTATTGCTTGGTTATCTTCACATCTGCCCAACTGTTAACAATATTAAACTGTGAACGGGATACAATCTTCTATACTAAATATAAGACCTGGTGTGGTGTTTCCTAGCGTTCTACTTTAGGGCCCCTTATTTCTTTAGTTTCTTACTAACGACATCGTTCACGCAGCGTTCTTTTACAGAGATACGTTTCTTGTTGGTGATATAACCTTATCTACTTGCATGCCCTCAAACATCATAGACGAACTAACTCCCACTACTAACATGGATCTTGATCACGTAAAAAGTCGGTAATAATGAAAAAAAACTTGCATTTTATTTTCTTACAGGAGTACACTCAATTTACCACTCGTAGAAATATGAAGGAATAGAATTCACGATAACGAGAACTTTGAATTCCTTGGTGTAAATTATGTTACGAACCTAACATTCAAAAACCCTATCGGCAGCATACCATATAAGTTGACAAGATCTGTAGGCATCCTAGGTAAGTTGAATAATTCAACCCTCAATCTGTCCTGAACCCGTTGATTGCCGTCGTTCGATCGAGCCGTTTACACTTTATGGAATCGATTCATGATTATGGGGAAAAATAAAAATAGAACTGACATTTAATTTATACTGCAAAGATGACTACTGGAACAACCAATCACAGACGTGAGCTAAATTGGTTCAGATCCATGAAATTAGTTTTTTCTGGGCTTACCGAATTTCACATCTGAGCGGAGCATAGGGCGACAAAATTTTGAAGGGTTGGGGTTACGGACGTGAACCTAAAAGCATAAGGCGAAACGCCTCTGGGAGGATAGAATTAGGAAGAGATCAGGACTTCAAGAAGCCGGGATAAACCTTAGGTGAGGAGCAACGGGAGGAGGTAGGTTCATTAAGTTCATACGTGATATATAAACGAAATTGCTGGGTGAACTAGGATTTTCGGGTGTTTACTTAGGCTCATCTAGGACGTGTCGTCTTTTGTTCCTGGGATGGACTGTTTTTGCATGTCGAGTTTGTTAGAGACGGGTCAACATCGGCTCAAGATTGACGAGCTACGGCGTCGAAACTGTCGATAGTGTTGACGGTCGGGCTATCGCTCTATGGTGGCCACGGGCGATGGCCCTGGCGCCACGGCGACAGAGACGGTCATACGACGTCCAACACATGGGCTCTAAGCGGGCCCGGCATTGGCTCTGATCGGCCAGTGATTGCGCGAGGGCATTTGTCCATGGTTTTGAAACGCGCCGCTGACTATGTACTGTGACGCGTAGTTCAACTGAAAATCAGCGAGTGCTGTTCGACCTGTCGTCGGCAGTCGGAAGTGTCCATCTGTGTAGTATTATATTCGAGTGGGTGGGAATACCTGCGTTGTGATGCCCCATTTTAGTCGCGATGTATTGTCAAGACCCTTGGCGATTGATGCAACCGCTGCGTTTTGTGTGGGAAGCCAACAACAAATCTCCATCAAAGCTGTGTTAATTAGTTGCAAAATATATCATAACCACCGTCGTGAATGTCATCACTCCTGCAATAAATTCAATAATATATCTCTTTATCTTTCCTGTCTCCTTTGTTCGCCTTGACCTCTCCTTCACTATCACTATCCCTGTACTCTTCACTACGATAGAATTCTACGTTTCATTACACGATGACTCCATCAGGAGTCTCGAAGTTCCCATTTGAAAGTGTGACGGTCTCATCTGAAGGCCGAGTGACCCATCTAAAAGCTCGATGTACCCATCTGAAAAACAGATAGCCCAATGTAAAGACCATATGTCTGTATTTGAAGGCCAATTATCCCCTTTAAATGCCCTATGACCCCATATGATAACCCGATAACTCCATCTCAATGCCCGGTAGCCCCACCTAAATACCCGATGTTTCCATCATAAGGCCTGTTGGCTCCAATTAACGGCCTGGTGTACTACCGGTTACAAAGATAGAGATCTTATTTTTAATTTCGCGTTTCCTTCACGACATCCCTGCACCGATATTGTATGTTTTATAGTATGTATTTACACATTCGCATTTCCTCCAGACGTTTGGCTGTAAACATACGACCGTAAATACCTACCCAACTACGTACAATTTGATTTAAAATAAGTTTAAATAAAACGCAAAATTAAAAATTAAGTCTACATTTGTAACTGATAGTACCTCCAGAAACCCGATGTCCATCTGGAGGTATTTTCTTCCTTTTTAGATGCAGCACTTCAGGAAAACTTGGACGAAAATTAGTTCGCTTGTGCTATGCACACGGAAAAATAATTTCAAAATGTTCTAAGCCTTAGATTTTTTTTCCAAAACCATTGCTTTGGCGTTTGTACAAACTGATTGGAGGATAAACGGTTAAGCTAACTTCTGGATTCAACAACAACGTCTCCGTACAAGAACATTTTTGAGGTGCAATTTGTTGGATGACATACTTATATATCGCTCGCAGTTGAATGCTAGTTACTCTTTTACTTGTTAGACGCAGGATATCTCGTGGGAGACTCGTGGTCGTCATAGACCCACTCATCCACTTAGATCATCGTTGCCGGACCTGTGGGAGACTCGTGGTCGTCATATACCCACTCATCCACTTAGAGCATCGTTGCCGGACCTGTGGGAGACTCGTGGTCGTCATAGACCCACTCATCCACTTAGAGCATCGTTGCCGGACCTGTGGGAGACGCGTGGTCATCACGGACCCACTCATCCAATTAGAGCATCGTTGTCGAACCTGTGGGAGACTCGTGGTCGTCATAGACCCACTCATCCACTCAGAGAATCGTTGCCAGACCTGTGGGAGACTCGTGGTCGTCATAGACCCACTCATCCACTTAGAGCATCGTTGTCGGACCTGTATGAGACTCGTGGTTGTCATAGACCGACTCATCCACTTAGAGCATTATTGTCGGACCTGTGGGAGACTCGTGGTCGTCATAGACCCACTCATCCACTCAGAGCATCGTTGCCGGACCTGTGGGAGACTCGTGGTCGTCATAGACCCACTCATTCACTTAGATCATCGTTGCCGGACCTGTGGGAGACTCGTGGTCGTCATAGAACCACTCATCCACTTAGAGCATTGTTGCCGGACCTGTGGGAGACTCGTGGTCGTCATAGACCCACTCATCCACTTAGAGCATCGTTGCCGGACCTGCGGGAGACTCGTGGTCGTCATAGACCCACTCATCCACTCCGAGAATCGTTGCCAGACCTGTGGGAGACTCGTGGTCGCAATAGACCCACTCATCCACTTAGAGCATCGTTGTCGACCTGTGTGAGACTCGTGGTTGTCATAGACCGACTCATCCACTTAGAGCATCATTGTCGGACCTGTGGGAGACTCGTGGTCGTCATAGAACCACTCATCCACTTAGAGCATTGTTGCCGGACCTGTGGGAGACTCGTGGTCGTCATAGACCCACT
>SDVV010027690.1:0-12066 GCA_016164225.1 Gammarus roeselii | reverse complement strand
GACCAGCCTCGACGCGACCCCTGCCCTCTGCGCCAACAATCCGCAGACTGTAATGGTTAATTGTTCTACTCATCCATCGCACAAACATTTTTCTGTGTAAGGGTTTTACAGCGCTGGTAGGGGGGAGCAGAGGTTCCAGGATTCAGAGGAGCCTCTTTAGGGTCGCACAGTTTCTCAAAAGGCTCCCAAAGGGTCTCAAGGGAGTCCCAAAAGGCCCCAGAAAGATCCAAGTGGACCACCCCAAATCCACCTGGTCTCCCAAGTCCCTCGGGTTTCCGAAACCCCGGGTCCTCGAGTCCCGAGGATCCCACGAGTACCTCCTCTCCCTGGGTCACCTTGTCTCAACCTACCTCGATGCATATAATAAAAATAACCAATGCAAAATTTATCACCGTGAAAAAAGGGCAAAGAAATATAATAGAGCCCAAGCAAGAAGAAATAATAAAATACTAAAATAAAGTGTTAATGATCTATAAAATGAATAATCATCCATCCACCCCAAGGTTGCACTTGTGAAACAAATCAATGCTGTACATCGGCTACGATGTTTCACTTTAGATCCCATTTAGTCATAGGCCGACACTTATGTCTAGTTTTCTATGCCTTATTTACGACAGTGAATAGTCAATATAATAGTTCATCGACGTAACTTACTTTAAATTACTAGCTATGATTTGAGATCATGAAATTAAAGGGATAGTTCCGTTGCAGTTTGACGGTTTGGTTATTAATGAATGTTGCTGAGAATGTATGGTGTCCCATGTAGAAAAAACGGTGGATATAACTTGGATTAGATTGTGTAAGAAGCGGAAGGGGTTTTTCATTTGAGCCTCATTTCCACCGGAGCCTCAACGTGATTTGATTTGAGCCTCATTACCACCGGAGCCTCAACGTGAGTCATAATAGGCGGGCCCCCGTAGGGCGCGACCGTCATCGATTCAGGCAAGTTCGCACGACCTTGCGTGCGAAAATATTAGTGTTGTCAAGATGAAGTCGGTACATATTTCAATTGTGTCATGCTCGCGTACTAGCGCGTACAAGAGAGTACAGAGTTAATCTTCGTAAATGTATTGTTATCTCTGTTAGTAATGGGGTGGAGACCGCCTCACTTGCACAGGTGTTTGAGATTTAGACAGCTTCGTATAGTCCGGTGTGTTTTTCGAAAGCAATAAGCTTTTTACGGTAGGTTGGGTCAGTGAATAGGCTTTTTAGGTTGCACGGGGGATTCAAAAACGCTCGTCGGGCTGCCGCGAGTGGATTGCAATCCATCAGTAAGTGATTCACGCTGATAGTCACTTGGTGGCAACAGGGGGAAGGTGGCGCGTTTAGTCCTGTGTGGACATCCATCAGGTGGTTGTGAGTTATCAACGTGTGTCAAGTGCACAAGCGGTTGATGAACACTTGCTCTTTTTTGTTGGTGAACTTTTTTTTCACTTTCTCCGACCGAGGGTTTGACTGAAAGCATTTTTTGTCCACTCTGTTGCCACATTTCATCCCATCGGGATGTTATATGGGAGTTTATGATAGGGAAACAGTCCCGGTAATGTATTGCGAACAATTGTTCTTGGGGATTTGATTTGCGCCTCATTTCCACCAGAGCCTCAACGTGAGTCATAATAAGCTCCCCCGTAGGGTGCGACCGTCGTTGATTCAGGTAAGTTCGCACGGCCTCGCGTGCGAAAATATTAGTCATGTCACGATGAAGTCAGTACGTATTTCAATTGTGGCACATTCGCGTACTAGCGCGTACGAGAGAGTAAAGAGTTAGGGCGTATCTTCGCCAAATTTGTTGTTGTTTCTGTGCGTAATGAGGTGGAGGGACCACCTCATTTGCACAGGTGTTAGAGGTTTAGACAGCTTCGTATAGTCCGGTGTGTTTTCCGAAAGCGATAAGCGTTTTACGGTAGGGTTGGTCAGTGAGTAGGCTTTGTAGGTTGCACGGGGGATTTATGAACGCTCGTCGGGCTGACGCGAGTGCGTTGCAATCCATCAGTAAGCGTTTCACGCTGATAGCCACTTGGTGGCAACAGGAGCAAGGTGGCGCGTTTGGTCCTATGTCGACATCCATCAGGTGGTTGTGAGTTATCCACGTGTGTCCCGTGCACAAGCGGTTGATGAACACTTGGTCTTTTCTGTTGGTGAACTTTGTTTCCCATTCTCCGACTGAGGGTTTGACTGGAAACATTTTTTGTCCACTCTGCTGCCACATTTCATCCCATCGGGATGTTATATGGGAGTTGATGATAGGGAACCAATCCCGGTAATGTATTGCAAACAATTGTTCTTGGTGAGTAGATGTCAGTTTAGCAAGCGAGTCCGCAAGTTCGTTTACTCTTATACCCGCGTGCCCGGGGATCCAGCAGAATTCCACTGCGTGACCCGTCTCGGTCATCACAAAGAGATCGTGATGCATCTTACGTAGAACAGGATGTTCATAATGCAGTGTTTTCAGCTGGGTGAGGACACTCAGACTATCTAAAAATACGACGTATTTGGGGAAGCGGTCTGTTTCTGCAATAGAGATGGGTAGTTCGAGTGAGTGGAGCTCCGCAGAGAACACGGAGGCCCCATGTGGGAGGATAGCCGAGAATGGGATGTCCCAGCACACAGCGGCGGCTCCCACATGGAGGGAGAAAGGTTTGTTGTAGAATTCATTTGAGGAAGTGAAGTCATTATGCTCACTTTCTCTTCAGATCTTTTCCCGTTGGAAAGAAACCGTATAATTTGTTGATTGCGATATTTGGCTGAAAGTCTGAGCTAGTTTATCCGCGATGTTTGCGTATGAAGAATAGACTGTGTCACCGTCTCACAAAATGTGAATAGGTCGCTCGGGACGACCTTGGATAAGTCTGATTTTTCCCCACACTTGGTGTAGCCAGATGCATAGCATGCCGTCTCCTTTTAATCATGTACACCAAATGCAGACTGTGTTTGTTTACGTGCAGTAGACGACCGAAATACCACTATGTCCCTGACTTGCATTATTTTCACTGTCATTACTCGTTATTGATACTATTAATATCCGTTATAAATAGTTCTTGCAAATGTGGGTCAACCTCCTTACATGTCAGCTGCGAAGAAACTGATTGCTGATGTGGTTGCTGCCCAGCTGACCCTCCGATAGTTGCCTCGATAACCGCTAGGCGGGCCCGTGTCGTGGGCGAACGGGATGTATGTTATATAAGTCGGTGTAGCGCGGCGGGAGAGATCAGTAGTAGTCGTCAAGTTGTAGAGTGAGCAGTGTTGTGAACGGATGCACCAGCTGTTCCGTACGACTCATGCTCATGGTAGACGATTTATTTGATGGTCGTAAGGAATTTTCTAGACCCGTACCTTTACGTTGTTCAGTATTGCCATATCATAATTCCTATGTTATTGATTGTCTTAGGACCCACCTATTGATTATTACCAATAAGTTTCTGACGTCAACAGTGTTGACCCGGGATACTGTCCTGAGAGTGTCAGCTGGCTCCTCCTTAGCAAGCCAAGTAAACATGGAAAGTTGTAGGGAATCAACATTACTTCATTGACTCGTATTTGGGAATGGACGAACATAGGAAGAGTACTCGAGCTGAACAGCAACATCATTTGTCGGACCTACCAAACTCTGTGGAGGGGGAACTTCAAGTTGATGGATCACCAATTACCGGAATTCTGCGTGCCTATGCTGCTCGAGATAGCCAGTCCTGACAAACTTGTGTATCCGAGTAATTAGTGTAGTCTAGAATTAGTTTAGGTAAGCCCCCTCCTATTACATTGGGAAAGGGGGGTGTTTCGATTGATTGTGTTAGCTAATTGGGTCCAGCTTTCCCGCTTCTTCTCCACGCGAAGTTTGCGGAACACGGCAGTTTTATTTTTCCAGGCTACCCCGTACATCCCTTCACGCTGGTCCATTGCTTCTTGTACCAAAAGATGTCCACGAATACACATATGTTAAATGTCATCAGGTTGCAGTACTGGATAAACACGGATGGATTTAATGTCGATTTCGAAGGAATGGTGGGGAGGCTGATGGATGTTCGAGTGTTGACAGATAAGCAGGATTGGAATGGGCACAATAGAATGGGAGGAGTAAGAAAGGTAGTGAACTGAAAGTGGCAAGCTGAGCAATGGAGAAACAGCAGGCGTTGAAGGAGGAACATGACAATGTGAAAGGGGCAAAACCTGAGAAATAATGACTAAGAATGGGAGACGCTCAGAGATGCGTATGGAAAATGTGAGAAATGTGTGGTGTGCGCCATGTGGGTAGGTGTACGAGGAAGGGTTGTAAGTGGTGGATAGACGAGGTTAGAATGTCGGTGTGGTGCAAAAACGAGGAGCTTCTGAGGAGTGGTTAAGGAAATCTCACTGACTAGTAATGCATTAAATAAGCGTAATGCAGTAATGCATTAAGTAGAATCACATTAAAGTGGGTTGAAGTACTGGTTTTTGTATTCTGTCCAACAACACCAACCCCACACTTGAATGCAATCCGATTACAGTGACACGAAATACTGGCTGTTCCGTTATATACGAGAAACACTTGAACAATGTGTCATCTCAACAAATAAATTATTACAATCACTATTCCATTTCACCTGATCAATTAATTACGCTTTTCAAGAGATGAAAATACATCAAATATGCTCGAATGATGGAGTTTCATACTCGGTAAAATCACCGAACAAGATAGCGCTTGTTCTTCTAACGCCATTAATAAAGGAAACTCTTGAATGGAAAAAAAAAGAGTAATGCATACGCTACGTACCTACCTACATAAATGCCAGAAATAACAACACCGATAGATCTTAACAACACGAAGAGTACACTACACATCAAGATTGCACAGCAGCACGTCGAAAAAAAATAGGCAAATCCCTTTTCGAAGCACTATCGTAGGGTTTGATACCAGATAAAGCGTTATCCTGTTTAAAACTTCAAGACCATACCGAGGGACGAAAGACTGATCATTGAATTTTACTCGCGAGCACTTATTTGTCAAGTTCGACTGTCCACTTAGGTGGATACCCAACCCCTTGAAAGAATCCTGATTACTACCAAGAGCCTGGCTGATGGTATCTATACTTGTATGTATGTATAGACATACAGGGTGGCTAAGTTAGGCTAACACAGAGAGGGGAGGCGCCCAATCTCTCCGCCACAAGACCGCCGTGTCCATGCAGGGGCTCGAACTCGCGACATGCAGCACCAGAGGCTGACACTGCAGTCGGAGACGCTAACCACTCGGCCACGGCGAAAATGCTCCAAAACCTGATGATGATCCACTGCAAAATATCGTTTTCATTGTAACCGTGAAGTGATCTAATCCTCATCGAGTTGATTCAAATAATGTTTGGCAATGTCATTGGTGAGAAGCGGTAAGGAGGACAACACCCGTCGCGTACACTTTGCTCAAGCAGCTAAATGGTTCATTGGCACTTCAAATATCGCTCAAGGCACGTCTTAAGCGATACTAAGCATATTTGAAGTCTGATTAGCAGGCACAATGCAGTAAAAGGTTTATCGTGTCAGTACTTTGGAAATTATAACGCGAGATTGGGCCTAATATGAAATAAATTGTATTCCAAGTTTATTCCTTGGTTTCTCATGTTTACGACATTACATATAAAAATTTGCTTTGACGACTAAATCGGTCACAGCTATTATAGGAGTGTCCGTTGAGACAATGAAAGTTATGAAACCGGTCACAGCTGTGGTGTAGAAGTGTTAGTTTGACACAATAAGATAGATTAGTGTGACAAGACTTTCTAGCGCACTTGAGTCAGTGTTCTTCTAGTGTGAAACGTCAAACCAGCAATCTAGTGCTACATCAAGATATGGGCCATTTCTATTCATTAGATTAGAGTGATTGGGTTTACTACTGCGTCAAGTCAATGTTTTTTACGCGGTGTCAGTTTTTTTTAAGGTATACACGGGTGTCACAAGAGGAACAGAATTTCCTAGGTGTTGAGGCCGTATGGTGCATTATCACTCAACATACCCAGTTCATGAACCTGAAAGATTCGCAGTCGTTCTAAAGCAGCCGGGGCCTCAACACCTACTGAGGAGGAAAGAGGAAGAAAAGACTGGAAACGGGGATCCCATGCATGAAATCTACACTCAGTGTATCAAATCTCACGCATGAGAAAAGCTAGAATGGAAAGAAGAAAATGGAGGTCATAAAAAAAGGTTGCATGAAAGAGCGCAACTTGGCTGTTATTAGCCACCCGAAAGGAGAAAACTTAGGACCGGTGCGTGTGTGTTCGCGGTGTGTGTGTGTGTATGCGGGCAACGAAGATTGGGAGGGTTTTTAAAGGGAAGTTAGAGATAAGGAAAATATAATTGAAATTGAACATAAGATGCTAATGAGGCAAATAAAAGTTAGATAAATTCAGGATGGGGAGAAAAGGAGAGATACTGAAGTGTGAAGACGAGGGTGCTGAGAGGGGTACAAAAGGAGAGATACTGAAGGATTAAGACGAGGGTGCTGAGAGGAGTATAAAAGGAGAGATACTGAAGGGTGAAGACGAGGGTGCTGAGAGGGGTAATTGTGCCGTAGCGAAGTCATAAACATCAAATAAGTGATTATGTCAATGCTTGATAGCTATTATAACACACGTTACGATTCATAACATTCCGTAACAGTAGAGAAAAGAACCACATATACAGCTCTGGAAATTTTCAAGCAACCCGTTAACTGTAAAAAAAAGGCACTGAGGAAGAAATTATTGTTTTCCATCATATTTAAAGACGCTTGAAAAGGAGCCATGCACTTAGTCGGCGATGCACTGAGGTTAAGCTTGTGTTAAAGAAGCCCGTCATATGATTTGTAATTAGGACGAGGGGATTGTTTTCCAACTTTCTTGAAGACGCTTGCCAAAGATACAATGCACTTGGTCGGAGATGCACTGATGTTAACTTTCTTAGAGAAGCCCGTCATACGAGATGTACTTGGGAGGAGGAGCAATGGTGTCCATCCTTTCACGACCTTCAAGACAGAACCAACACTCCTCAACATTTAGCTGATCTGCAACAAGAAATAAAGCAAATTAACTAGTGGATCACATGGAAATAGGAACATAGCCGCTGCTTCCGAGGCGTGGTGGCTGACGGGAACACAATCCTTACATTTGCTCCCATACGTTCACACACTTAAAATTCAGAGCAGTTTTCACTGCACCTAAAATTCACAGCTGTCAAGTGAAAACGGCCCCGTAATAAAAGCAGAAATTTCCGTGCGCTCCCGTTCAGCCTGTCTTACAATTAAAGTGGCAACTAAGGACGGGCTCTTGAAGGCCTCTTTAGACTCTTCCATTGCAAGTTCTCTTGTTTTCTTCACATACTAGTGTTTGTTTTTCTAAACAAAATCCTTCCATCCAACAGACTTGACCTCGGTAACTTTCAGTCTTCCTCCACACATATCTGCACCTTGCGTACCTGCTCCATCAGATAGCTGCGGCATCACTTCCGTTTTGATAGGCAAATTCTCCTTTCTGATGCAATTCATCTGCTACAGTACGGTCATGCTTTTCAATCATTTAATTACTGATGGTACTTTTAACCTTCATTCACGCTTCCCTTCTTTTTGCTCCCTACAGCACAGTCTAACAAACTCGATCAGGCAAACCACCCTTATTTTCCATATACAATGTCCCGCACCTCATCACATTGTCTAGTGCCTCAACATCTAACACCCTTCATTCATTCTATAGCTCACCTGCATTCCCACGCTAACACCTTTAGCTAGAAGCGACTATATTCTTCTCCATTAAAGGCGAACAGTGATTCCGCTCGCATCACAACTCTTCGTTACATTGCATTAGCTGTTTCAACTTCTCATGCACCGTACCAATCTCCGACACCAGCCGGCACAGCTTTTCCTTACAGTCATCCACCAGTGTCGTATGATCCGTACGATATGTTGGTGTTAAACATTGAGCGAGGCCCTATGCTAGGAAGGTAAAAGTTCAACTACAAACTGTTGCACAGTACAAGCAAAACGCTCATGTCAAGTGACGAAAAACTATTCCTGGAACTTATACAATTGAGCATCCATTTTGATCAGTTACAAGACTTAGAACACTTACACTCATTGGGAGAAGGGTTGCCAAGAGCAAGCAACGGTGCGCATGGTTGCACTGAAGACCCTGGGCCTGGCATGAAACCATACGAGCCGGGAGCAACCGGTGGTGCAAACCCTGTTGCAGTGGGTGTACCCGGCGGCGGATAGAAACCACTGGCAGGCGGCAGTAGCAGAAGCTGGTCATCAGAAGGCAGGCCCTCAACAAATATGAAGCCTGGAGGAGGCGCAGGCATGCCTTCACCGTCGGCAGTAGACACAGAAGCCGCTGAAATTTGGAGAAGAAGCAAAGCTGAAGAGGAAATACAGTACAGCACTATCAACGAAGATTTGATCTGAGGGCATCAAGAGAACAGCAGTGTTCATAACCTATGAGGCCACTAAGAGAACAGCAGTGTTCATAACCTATGAGGCCATTAAGAGAACAGCAGTGTTCATAACCTATGAGGCCATCAAGAGAACAGCAGTGTTTATAACCTATGAAGCCATTGAGAGAACAGCAGTGTTCATAACCTATGAGGCCATTAAGAGAACAGCAGTGTTCATAACCTATCATAACAGCTAAAAAGACTTCTAAGGCCAACATAGATGATAAAATTTACTACACTTTCACTCGATGGAAATAAGTTAAATTTCAAGTCCCTGATGCTAATGTATTAATTCTTTTTCAAAATCATGAATAAAATTTTGTTTTATAAAATAACATTCATACTTTCATTGAAATCCCATCACATCAGTGTTCTTTTCAACAGTGTACAAAGAAACTTAAAAGCATGAATGCTATTAAAGCAGGAAACAATCAGCAAAAATTATACACATAAATCACGAAAACGAATGCTGTGAAAATAGAATTATCAGGACCAGCCTGGGTAGGTATTAAATCAGTGTGGGTCAGCCGGTTAGGCAGCAGAAACCGTCAGTGTGAAGGACGGTTTACACAATGCCATTCATGGAGTATGAGCAGACGACTGATGTGTCATTAAATAGCTGCGCAAGGGTGCAATAATAGCCTTCAAGCATCTTCTGACCTTGTACAAGCAGGCTTTATTCAGCGTCTGACCTTGTGCAAACAGGTTTCATGCATTTTCTGTTCTTTGGCAAGCAGGCTTCATGCATCTTTAGACCATGGGCAAGCAGGCTTCATGCATTTTCTGACCTTATGAAAGTCGGCTCCATGAATCTTCTGAACTTGTGCATACTTTGACAGCCTTGCTCCCGCATCCTGCCCGATCAGTCGTTGATCAGCCGT
The DNA here is from genome assembly GCA_016164225.1 of Gammarus roeselii. Lineage (NCBI taxonomy): Eukaryota > Metazoa > Arthropoda > Malacostraca > Amphipoda > Gammaridae > Gammarus > Gammarus roeselii. The sequence goes on along the minus strand of SDVV010027690.1, from coordinate 2,758 downwards.
AGCTTAGGAGGCTGTAGGCAACAATCTTCATTATAGCTTGATGCTCAGCCTTCTGGCATTGCAGAAGAAGAATTGCCATTCATTAACAGCCATGTTGCTGTAGTGCAGCCCCTCGCCTCATCGTAAAGCCTATTGGAAATAGGCGTGGGGTGTAAAAACAGACAAGGTGAAACAATATCAGTAGTAACCTGTGGTGTGACATTTTCAAACGTACATGAACAAGGTGCAGCTGATGTCAGACAGTAGCAAGTCAGAAAGGAACAATAGAAGTAGTCCTTACCAGGGCCACCTTTCTGAGACAGCTCCAATGCTTCAGTCCCGTGCTCAGACGCAGCCACCATCAGACAGGATGGATGCGGGGAGGATTCAAGGCGAGGTGGAGTAGTGTAGAGAGGTAAAGGGTCTATGTACGTAGTGGGAGCTAGTGCCATCAATGTTGGCAGTTGTTGGAGTATGCTATCCATTGCCCTGTCCGTGATTGGCATTGTGCCGATGTAGAAGGTCATCTTTTTAGATACAGAGCTGCATACGCCGAAGTTGACTTGGAACTGGGATAGAAAATATGGTTACGGTATACTTGAGTGCAAATTCGGCTCTCAGGTCAAGCATTGGCTACATTTAATTCAAAGTATTTCTGCTAGACCCGACAAATCCGAGCAGGAGTGCAAGACCAATGAAAAATATTACTGCAATAAGTCTGCAGTACCTCTAGCGTGTCGTAAGAGCGACAAATGGTAGCGGAACGAGAGTGCTGAGGAACCCTTCCTCTGTAAATTCCATCCTCGAAAACAATACAAGCAGGAGAATGAGAGGCCCGCGCCTTTCCGGACCCTATTGTTATGGTCGAAGCAAAGAGGAGTGTGATTGATGAAATATTTGTAAGTAGGAAATTTGATATGAGGGGCGAATGTAAGTTTGGTGTGGCAAGTGGAAGGAAATCGTGCATGGAAAGAGGTTAGGCACGAAGACGTGATGTTGTTATCGAGTGATTGGTTGGCCAAAAGAGACTCAATGAAGGGAGCCCTCATGACTTCTTCAGGCTCCCACGTAGGCGGCAAAGAATATGGCAGGTAGGTACTAATGGAGTAGAGAGGTATGACATCCCAGGTAGAAATAACTGTGGAGAAAGACTCATAGGTTTGTGGTTGAAGCGGGTGCTGGTGGTGTGAAAAAGCATGGTCTAGAAGCAAGACATCTAGAAATACACATGGGTAAAGTGGCCTTTGGTGCAGTGGTGGATAAAGCGCTGAAGGATTTAGGGTTGATTCTGAGGCGAGTGATGAGGAGGGTTGTTTGGATGTGAGGGTGTTGTGAGGAGAGGATGGAGGAATATCTGATCATCTACTGGTGGAAGGAAGGTTGAGAGTGGATCAGGGATGGAAGAGGAGCAAATGAGTGGGAGGAGGAAGAGGTAGAGAATTAAGTAAACTGGATGTGGCATGCAGAGCTGAGGAGTTCCAGCAGGCGTTGGAGGATGAATATGGCATAGCAAGAGGACAAGGCCAGGGCAATGTTGAGGGAGAATGGGAGACATTAAAAGATGCGTTGTTGACATGTACGAGAAATGTGTGTGGAGTGTTTCGTGCGGGCGAACGTAGGAAAGGGTTGCGAGTGGTGGAACGATGAGGTTCAAAAGGCGGTTGCGCAGTAGAGAAGATCTTTTGAGGAAAGGTTGCATGTGAGATCGGTGGTGGTCTATGATAACTATAGAGAGAAAAAAAGAAGTGAAGCATGCGGTGAGGATGGCAATGAGAGATGATGGTGATAGGTGGAGTAGGCGGTTGTGCACAGATTTTGCGAGCAAAAAGATGTCCTAGGAGAGGTGAAGAGGGTGAGGAAGTTGGAGAGAGGGAAAGAGGAGGTGGTGAATAATTTAAACGGGTGGTTGTTGTTGGAGAGTGGTGATACTCTGAAGAGGCAGGTGTAACATTTCGAGTTGTTTAATGTTGAAGATGTCAGAGAGGCCAACATTGTTGCTGTGGGTGGCGAGTACGAATGCTTGCTTGTTTTTGGAGCAAAATTTGTTGAAGAAGGGTGGTGTAAAAGTAGTCGAATAGCTGGCAAGGCTACTAAATCAATGGTTTGTGTTGGGTGCGGTGCAATTGAGTGGCGCGGTGCATGCAGTGCCCAGTCTTTTGAGGTAAAAAAAATGCAGCGACTATAGAAGACGCAGTGTGTTGTGAGTGATTGTACGGGAAAGTGGCAATCAGTTGGATTAGAGACGGAAAGTGTAGCTTAAGAATTGGTAGAGCACGTGCAGATCAGATTTTTTAAACTTGCAAATGGACAGAATGTTTTCTAGGCCTTCATGGAACTGGAAAAGGGCTTCATGGAACTGGAAAAGAGCTGCAATAGGATCAAAAGAGTGGCATTGTAGATTTGATTTGATTTGAGCCTCATTTCCACCAGAGCCTCAACGTGAGTCATAATAGGCTCCCCCGTAGGGCTTGATGATTATTGATTCCAGTAGGCTCGCACGCCTAAGTGCGCGAAGAATAAACGAAACAACGCTTTCAACGTTAGAAAAAATGTGAAAATTTTAGCAGTGTCAAACGCACGCTAGTGCGCAAAAGAAAAAACGCTTTCTCAAAACGGACCTCCGCTTCCAATCCTTTAGAACATTACGTTTGATACGTACGCACCCTAGTGCGTAGAGGTAGCATCTTCGAGATTAGAACAAGATCAGCGGCCACACGGGCAATAACAGCTCCGACAGCAACGCAACACAATATTTACAGGTACGCGGTTTAGTTGTATA
>SDVV010027689.1:0-12066 GCA_016164225.1 Gammarus roeselii | reverse complement strand
TAGTTGTTTAGTTGTTTTAGTTGATTTAGTTGCTATACTGGTTCTAGGTGGTTTACTTGTTGTAGATGTTTTAGTTGTTTCTTAGGTGTTTTAGTTGCTACAGGTGTTCTAGTAGTTATAGTTGTTCTAGTTGTTTTAGTTGTTGTATGTGTTTTAGCTGTTATATATGTTTTAGTTGTTATAGGTTTTCTAGGTGTTGTAGGTGTTTTAGTTGTTTTAGGTGCTCTATTTGTTTTAGGTGTTTCAGTTGTATTAGGTGTTTTAGCTGTTTTAGTTGTTTAGTTAATTTAATGGTTTTAGTCGTTATAGTTGTTTCAGTTGTTATAGTTGTCCTAGTTGTTTTAGTTGTTCTAGTTGTTTAGTTGTTTTAGTTGTTTTAGTTGTTTTAGTGGTTGAGTTGTAATAGTTGTTTTAGTTGTTTTAGTTGTTTTAGTTGTTGTAGTTGTTGTAGTTGTTTTAGTTGTTATAGATGTTTTAGTTGTTTTAGTTGTTTTAGTTGTTTTAGTTGGTCAATTGTTTTAGTTGTTTTATTTGTTTTAGTTGTTTTAGTTGCTTAAATTGTTTTAGCTGTTATAATTGTTTCAGTTGCTGTAGTTGTTCTTGTTGTTATAATTGTTTTAGTTGTAATAGTTGTTATATCTGTTTTAGTTGTTTTAGTTGTTCTAGTTGTTATAGTTGAATTAGTTGTTTTAGTTGTTTTAGTTGTTGAAGTTGTTTAGGTGTTAAATGTGTTTAGGTGTTTTATAGGTGTTTTAGGTGTTCTAGGTGTTTAGGTGTTATAGTTGTTTCTTGTGTTTATGTGTTTTAGGTGTTATAGGTGTTTTTGTTGTGTTGGGTGTTTTGGATATTATAGGTGTTTAAGTTGGTTTGGGTGTTATACTTGTTGTATGTGTTATATGTGTTTTATGTGTTATAGGTGTTCTAGGTGTTTAGGTGTTTAGTTTTTTTAGGTGTTTTAGTTGTTTCATGTGTTATAGTTGTTATTAGTGTTTTAGTTGTTTTAGTTGTTATAGTTGATTTAGTTGTTCTAGTTGTTTCAGTTGTTATAGTTGTTTCAGTTGTTATAGGTGTTTCTGTTGTTTCAGTTGTTATAGTTGTTTTATGTGTTCTAGTTGTTTTAGGTGTTGTAGTTGTTTTAGTTGTTTTAGTTGTTTTATTTGTTTTACTTGTTCAGTTGTTTTAGTTGTTTTAGTTGTTATAGTTGTTGTAGTTGTTCTATGTGTTTTAGTTGTTTAAGGTGTTTGAGTTGTTTTAGGTGACTTAGGTGTTCTAATTGTTTAAGGTGTTATAAAGTTTTTAGTTGTTTGAGTTGTTTTAGTTGCTCTAGTTGTTTTAGGTGTTTTAGTGGCTTTAGGTGTTGTAGTTGTTCAAGTTGTTTAGTTGTTGTATGTGTTTCAGTTGTTCTAGTTGTTTTAGGTTTTTTGGTGTTTAAGGTGTTCTAGGTGTTTTAAGTGTTTTAGTTGTTCTAGGTGTTTAGTTGTTATAGGTATTTTAGCTGTTCTAGTTGTTTAGGTGTTTTAGTTGTTTCAGGTGTTTTAGGTGTTCTAGGTGTTTTAGGTGTTTGAGGTGTTTTAGTTGTTTATGTGTTTTAGTTGTTTTAGGTGTTTTATTTGTTATAGTTGTTTTGTTGTTTCAGTTGTTTTAGTTGTTATAGTTATTTTGAGTGTTTAGTTGTTATAGTTGTTTTAGTTTTTTTTAGTTGTTTAGTTGATATAGTTGTTTTAGTTGTTTTGATTGTTTTAGATGTTTTAGTTGTTTAGTTGTTTAGTTGTTCTAGTTGTTTCATATGTTATAGTTGTTTTAGTTGTTCTAGTTGTTTTAGTTGTTTAAGGTGTTTTAGTTGTTTTAGATTTTTAGATTTATAGTTGTTTTAGGTGTTGCAGTTGTTTTAGGTGGTTTAGTTGTAATATGTGTTCTAGTTGTTTTATGTGTTTCAGTTGATTTAGTTGTTTTAGTTGTTTTACTTGTTTTAGTTGTTTTAGTTGTTCTAGTTGTTCTAGTAGTTCTAGTTGTTTTAGTTGTTTTAGTTGTTCTAGTTGTTTTAGTTGTTTTAGTTGTTTTAGTTGTTTTAGTTGTTTAGTTGTTTAGTTGTTCTAGTTGTTTCAGATGTTTAGTTGTTTTAATTGTTTTAGTTGTTTTACTTGTTATAGTTGTTTAGTTGTTTTAGTTGTTTTAGTTGTTTTAGTTGTTGAGTTGTTTTAGTTGTTTTAGTTGTTTTAGTTGTTTTAGTTGTTTTAGTTATTGTAGTTGTTTTAGTTGTTTAGTTGTTCTAGTTGTTTTAGTTGTTTTAGTTGTTTTATTTGTTCAGTTGTTTTAGTTGTTTAAGTTGCTTAAATTGTTTAAGCTGTTATAGTTGTTTTAGTTGCTGTAGTTGTTTTAGTTGTTATAATTGTTTTAGGTGTTATAGTTGTCATAGCTGCTTCAGTTGTTTTAGTTGTTTTAGTTGTTCTAGTTGAATTAGTGATTTAATTTGTTTAGTTGTTGTAGTTGTTCAGGTGTTATAGGTGTTTAGGTGTTTTATAAGTGTTTTAGGTGTTCTAGGTGTTTTAGGTGTATAGTTGTTTCTTGTGATTATGTGTTTTAGGTGTTATAGGTGTTTTTATTGTGTTAGGTGTTATAGATATAATAGGTGTTTAAGTTGGTTTGGGTGTTATACTTGTTATATGTGTTCTACGTGTTTTATTTGTTATAGGTGTTCTAGGTGTTTAGGTGTTTAGTTGTTTTGGGTGTTTTAGTTAATCCAGGTGTTGTAGTTGTTATTAGTGTTTTAGTTGTTTTAGTTGTTCTAGTTGTTTTAGTTGTTCTAGTTGTTTCAGTTTTTACAGTTGTTTTATTTGTTATAGTTGTTTCTGTTGTTATAGTATTGTAGTTGTTTTATGTGTTTTAGTTGTTTTAGGTGTTGTAGTTGTTGTAGTTGTTTTATTTGTTCTATTTGTTTTAGTTGCTCAGTTACTTTAGTTGTTTTAGTTGTTTTAGTTGTTGTAGTTGTTCAAGGTGTTTTAGTTGCTTAAGGTGTTTTAGTTATTTTAGGTGATTTAGGTGTTCTAAGTGTTTAAGGTGTTATAAAGTTTTTAGTTGTTTGAGTTGTTTTAGTTGTTCTATTTGTTTTAGTTGTTTATTTTTTTTTGATGTTATTTTTGTTATAGGTGTTTTGGTTGTTTTAGTTGTTATAGTTGTTTAGTTGTTTAGGTGTTTCACTTGTTATAGGTGTTTAGTTGTTATAGGTGTTGTAGTTGTTTAAGTTGTTTAAGTTGTTTAGTTGTTTTAGGTGTTTAGTTGTTCTAGTTGTTATAGTTGTTCAGGTGTTGTAGAGGTTTAAGTTGTTATAGGAGTTCTAGTTGTTGTAGGTGTTTCAGTTGTTTTAGGTGTTTTAAGTGTTTAGGTGTTATAGTTGTTCTAGTTGTTCTAGGTGTTTAAGGTGTTTTAGGTGTGATAAGTGTTATAGTTGTTCATGGTGTTTAGTTGCTATATGTATTCAAGGTGCTCTAGTTGTTTAGGTGTTTTAGTTGTTTTATGTGTTATAGGTGTTCTAGGTGTTTTAGGTGTTTGAGGTGTTTTAGTTGTTTATGTGTTTTAGTTGTTTTAGGTGTTTTATTTATTTTAGTTGTTATAGTTGTTCAAGTTGTTTTAGTTGTTTTAGTTGTTTTAGTTGTTCTAGTTGTTTCAGTTGTTTAGTTGTTGTAGGTGTTTTTGTTGTTTCAGGTGTTATAGGTGTTATAGGTGTTTTAGATTTTTAGATTTTTAGTTGTTTTAGGTGTTGTAGTGGTTCTAAGTGGTTTAGTTGTTATATGTGTTTAGTTGTTTTATGTGTTTTAGTTGGTTTAGGTGTTATAGGGGTTTTAGGTGTCATATGTGTTTTAGTTGTTTTAGGTGTTTAAGTTGTTCAATGGTTTTTACTTGTTTTAGATGTTCTAGTTGTTCAAGTTGTTATAGTTGTTTTAATTGTTTTAGTTGTTTTAGTTGTTATAGTTGTTTTAGTTGTTTTAGTTGTTTTAGTTGTTTTAGTTGTTTAGTTGTTTTAGTTGTTTTAGTTGTTCCAGTTGTTTTAGTTGTTAGTTGTTGTAGGTGTTCTGGTTGTTTCAGGTGTTTTATGTGTTCTAGTTGTTATAGTTGTTTTAGTTGTTATAGTTGTTTTAGTTGTTTTAGGTTTTCTAGTTTTTTATAGGGGTTTCAGTTGTTTTAGTTGTTTTAGTTGTTTTAGTTGTTTAGTTGTTTCAGGTGTTATAGCTGTTTTGGTTGTTTTAGTTGTTATAGTTGTTGTAGTTGTTTTAGTTGTTTTATGTGTTATAGTTGTTTAAGTAGTTTCAGTTTTTTTAGGTGTTGCAGTTGTTTATAGGTGTTCTAGTTGTTTTAGGTGTTATTGTTGTTATAGATGTTTTAGTTGTTTTAGTTGTTTTAGTTGATTTAGTTGTTTTAGTTGTTATAGTTGTTTTAGTTGTTAAGTTGTTATAGTTGTTTATTTTTTGATGATCTAGTTGTTTTAGTTGTTATAGTTGTTTTAGTTGTTGTAGTTGTTGTTGGTGTTTCCGTTGTTTTAGTTGTTTTATTTGTTTTGGGTGTTTTAGTTGTTTAAGTTGCTTTAGTTGTTATATGTGTTTTAGTTGTTTTAGTTGTTTAAGTTGTTTTAGTTGTTGTAGTTGTTTTAGTTGTTTTAGTTGTTTAGTTGTTTTAGTTGTTATAGTTGTTGTAGGAGTTTCAGTTGTTTTAGTTATTTTATTTGTTTTATGTGTTTTAGTTGTTTAAGTTCCTTAGTTGTTATATGTGTTTTAGTTGTTTTAGTTGTTTAAGTTGTTATAGTTGTTGTAGTTGTTTTAGTTGTTTTAGTTGTTTTAGTTGTTTAGTTGTTGTAGGTGTTTTAGTTGTTATAGGTGTTATAGGTGTTTCAGTTTTTTTAGGCGTTATAGGTGTTTTATGTGTAATAGCTGTTTTAAGAGTTTTAGTTGTTTTAGTTGTTTTAGTTGTTATAGTTGTTTTAGTTGTTTTATGTGTTATAGTGGTTTTAGGTGTTTTAGTTGTTGGAGTTGTTTTAGTTGTTTCAGGTTTTGTAGTTGTTTTAGGTGTTTTAGTTGTTACAGGTGTTATAGTTGTTTTAGTTGTTATAGTTGTTTAAGGCGTTTAGTTGTTTTGTTTGTTTAGTTGTTGTAGGTGTTTTAGTTGATTTAGGTGTTTCAGTTGTTTTAGGTGTTCTAGGTGTTATAGGTGTTTAGTTGTTCTAGTTGTTTTAGTTGTTCTGGTTGTTCAGTTTTTTATAGTTGTTTTAGTTGTTTTAGTTGTTTTAGTTGTTAAGTTGTTTAGGTGTTATAGTTGTTTTAGTTGTTTTAGTTGTTATAGATGTTGTAGTTGGTTTAGTTGTTTTATGTGTTATAGTTGTTTAAGTAGTTTTGTTTTTTTTAGTTGTTGTAGTTGTTTTAGGTGTTCTAGTTGTTTAAGGTGTTATAGTTGTTATAGATGTTTTAGTTGTTTTAGTTGTTTCAGTTGATTTAGTTGTTTTAGTTGTTATAGTTGTTTTAGTTGTTTTAGTTGTTAAGTTGTTTTAGTCATTTTTTTTATGTTCCATCTGTTTTAGTTGTTATAGTTGTTATAGTTGTTGTAGTTGTTGTAGGTGTTTCCGTTGTTATAGTTGTTTTATTTGTTTTAGGTGTTTTAGTTGTTTAAGTTGCTTTAGTTGTTATATGTGTTTTAGTTGTTCTAGTTGTTTACGTTGTTTTAGTTGTTGTAGTTATTTTAGTTGTTTTAGTTGTTGTAGTTGATTTAGTTGTAGGTGTTTTAGTTGTTTTAGGTGTTATAGGTGTTCCACGTTTTTTAGGTGTTATATGTGTTTTAGGTGTTATAGTTGTTTTAGGTGTTCTAGTTTTTATAGTTGCTTTTGGTGTTTTAGTTGCTATAGGTGTTATAGTTGTTTTAGTTGTTTTAGTTGGTCTAGGCGTTTTAGTTGTTCTGTTTGTTTAGTTGTTGTAGGTGTTTAAGTTGATAGGGGTGTTTTAGTTGTTTTAGGTGTTCTAGGTGCTATAGGTGTTTAGTTGCTCTATTTTTTTAGTTGTTCTGGTTGTTTAGGTTTTTATAGTTGTTTTAGTTGTTTTAGTTGTTTAGTTGTTGTAGGTGTATTAGTTGTTTTAGGTGTTTCAGTTGTTGTAGGTGTTCTAGGAGTTATAGGTGTAATAGTTGTTCTAGGTGTTCTAGTTGTTTTAGATGTTATAAGTGTTTCAGGTGTTCTAGGTGTTTTAAGTGTTTAAGGTGTTTTAGGTGTTTTAGATGTTGTAGTTGTTTTTAGTGTTTTGATTGTTTAGGTATTTTAGTTGTTCCTAGGTGTTATAGTTGTTTTAAGTGTTATAGTTGTTATATGTGATTCAGTTGTTTTAGTTGTTTTAGTTAATTTAGTTGTTCTAATTGTTTTAGTTGTTATATTTGTTTTATTTGTTTTAATTATTTAGTTGTTTTGGTTGTTTTCGTTGTTTTAGTTGTTTTAGGTGTTATAGTTGTTTTTAGTTCTTTTAGTTGTTTTAATTGTTATAGTTGTTTTATGTGTTTTAGTTTAGTTAGGTGTTTTAGTTGTTGTATGTACTGTATAATAGGTGTTTTAGGGGTTTTAGTTGTTTAAGGTATTCTAGTTGTTCTAGTTGTTTTAGTTGTTCCAGTTGTTCTAGTTGTTTAAAGTATATTAGTTGTTATAGGTGTTTTAGTTGTTGTAGGTGTTGTAGGTGTTATAGGTGTTTAGTTGATTATGTGTTTTAGTTGTTCTAGTTGTAATAGTGTGTTGAGTTGTTTTAGTTGTTTTAGTTGTTCTAGTCGTTTTAGTTGTTTTAGTTGTTTTAGTTGTTTTAGTTGTTAGTTGTTTTAGTTGTTGTAGATGTTTTAGTTGCTATTTAGGTGTTATAGTTGTTGTAGGTGTTCTAGTTGTCATAGGTGTTTTATGTGTTAAAGTTGTTTTAGGTGTTTCAGTTGTTTCAGGTGTTCAGTTGTTCCAGTTTTTCTAGTTGTGCTAGTTGTTTTAGTTGTAGTCGTTTTATTTGTTATAGTTGTTCTAGTTGTTTTAGTTGATCTAGGTGTTTTAGCTGTTATAGTTGTTATAGTTGTTTAGTTGCTGTAGTTGTTTAAGTTGTTATAATCGTTTTAGTTGTTATAGTTGTTTTAGCTGTTTAGTTGTTTTAGTTGTTTTAGTTGTTTTAGTGGTTTTAGTTGTATTAGTTGTTTTAGTTTCTTTTGTTGTTTTAGTTGTTTAAGTGTTTAGGTGTTTAGGTGTTTTATGGGTGTTTAAGGAGATCTAGGTGTTCCACGTGTTATAGTTGTTTGTTTGTGTTGTATGTGTTTCAGGCGTTATTGGTGCTTTATTGTGTTAGGTGTTCTAGATATTATAGGTGTTATAGTTGGTTTGGGTGTTATAGTTGTTTTATGTGTTATATAAGTTTTATGTGATATAGGTGTTATATGTGTTTAGGTGTTCAGTTGTTTCAGATGTTTTAGTTGTTTTAGGTGTTTTAGTTGTTGTAGTTGTTATAGTTGTTTCTGTTGTTATAGTTGTTATAGTTGTTTCAGGTGTTCTGGGTGTTTTAGGTGTTGTAGTTGTTTTAGTTGTTCTAGTTGTTCTGTTTGTTTTAGTTGCTCAGTTGTTTTAGTTGTTTTAGTTGTTTTAGTTGTTTTAGTTGTTTTAGGGGTTTTAGTTGTTTAAGGTGTTTTAGTTGTTTAAGGTGATTTAGGTGTTCTGGGCGTTCACGGTGTTATAAGCTTTTTTAGTTGTTTGAGTTGTTATTAGTTGTTCTAGTTGTTTTAGTTGTTTAAATTGTTTAAGATATTATTGTTGTTATAGGTGTTTTAGTTGTTCTAGTTGTTATTGGTTTTTTAGGTGTTTTTGGTGTTCTAAGTGTTATAGTTGTTCTGGTGTTTAGTTGTTATAGGTATTTTAGGTGTTATAATTGTTTTAGGTGTTTTAGTTGTTATAGAAGATATAGATGTTCTAGGTGTTTTCGGGTTTTGAGGTGTTATAGTTGTTTGGGTGTTTAGTTTTTTTAGGTGTTTTATTTGTTATAGTTGTTTTAGTTGTTGTCGTTGTTATAAATGTTTTAGTTGTTCTAGTTGTTATAGATGTTACAGTTGTTTCACTTAATCTAGTTGTTATAGTGGTTCTAGTTGTTACAGTTGTTTCTGTTGTTTTAGTTGTTATAGGTGTTATAGTTGTTTTAGTTGTTTTAGTTGTTTAAGTTGTTTCAGTTGTGTTAGTTGTTTTTGGTGTTCTGGTTGTTTTAGGTGTTCTAGTTGTTATAGGTGTATTAGTTGTTCTATGTGTTATAGTTGTTTTAGATGTATTAGGTGTTTGAGGTGTTATATGTGTTATAGGTGTTATAGGTGTATTAGTTGATTTAGTTGTTATAGTTTTTTTAATTGTTATATTTATTTTATTTGTTTTAGTTGTTTAGTTGTTGTAGTTGTTTTAGTTGTTATAGTTGTTATAGATGTTTTAATTGTTTTAGTTGTTTCAGTTGTTATAGTTGTTTTAGTTGTTTTGTGGTGTTATAGTTGTTGTAGGTGTTTTGTTGGTTGAGGGAATTTAGTTGTTATAGTTGTTTTAATTGTTTTAGGTGTTATAGTTGTTCTAGTTTTTTAGGTTTTTCTAGGTGTTATAGTTGTTTTAGTTGTTTTAGTTGTTTAGTGGTTTAAGGTTTTTTAGTTGTTTTAGATTTTAGACTTCTAGTTGTTTTAGGTGTTGTAGTTGTTTTAGGTGGTTAGTTGTTATATGTGTTCTAGTTGTCTTATGTGTTTTAGTTGATATAGTTGTTTTAATTGTTTTACTTGTTCTAATTGTTGTATTTGTTTTAGTTGTTTTAGTTGTTCTAGTTGTTTTATATGTTATAGTTGTTTTCAGTTGTTATAGTTGTTTAGTTGTTATAGTTGTTTTAGTTGTTATAGTTGTTATAGTTGTTTTAATTGTTATAGTTGTTTTAGATGTTCTAGTTGTTTTAGTTGTTTTAGTTGTTTAACTTGTTATAGTTGTTTAGTTGTTATAGCTGTTGTAGTTGTTTAAGTTGTTTAAATTGTTTAGTTGTTGTAGTTGTTTTAGTTGTTGTAGTTGTTTTAGTTGTTGTAGTTGTTCTAGTTGTTTTAGTTGTTTTAGTTGTTTTAGTTGTTGCAGTTGTTGTAGGTGTTTTAGTTGTTTTAGGTGTTATAGGTGTTTCAGGTTCTAAGGTGTTTTAGGTGTTTTAGGTGTTATAGTTGTTTAAGGTGTTATAGTTGTTTAGGTTTCATAGTTGTTTAGTTGTTGTAGTTATTTAGGTGTTCTTAGATGTTTTAGTTTTTCAGGTGTTTTAGTTGTTTAAGGTGTTTTAGTTGTTCTAGTTGTTTTAGTTTTTATAGGCGCTTCAGTTTTTTTGTTTCTTATAGTTGTTGTAGGTGTTTAGTTGATTTAGGTGTTTTAGTTGTTATAGGTGTTTTAGGTGTTTTAGATGATTTAGGTGTTCTAGTTGTTTCTAGTTTTTTTAGTTATTTAGTTGTTCTTGTTGTTTTAGTTGTTTTAGTTGTTTCAGTTGTTTAGTTGTTTTAGTTTTTGTAGTTGTTTTAGTTGTTTTAGTTGTACTAGTTGTTCAAGGTGTTTTAGTTGTTTTAGGTGTTTGTGTTGTTATAGTTGTTAGAGTTGTTTTAGGTGTTTTAGTTTATTTAGGTGTTTTAGTTGTTATATGTGTATTAATTGTTATAGGTGTTTTGTTGTTATAGGTGTTTTAGTTGTTATAGGTGTTCTAGTTGTTCTAGTTGTTGTAGTTGATTTAGTTGTTTAGTTGTTTAGTGGTTATAGTTGTTTTAGTTGTTTTAGTTGGTTTAGTTGTTATACTGGTTCTAGGTGGTTTACTTGTTGTAGATGTTTTAGTTGTTTCTTAGGTGTTTTAGTTGTTACAGGTGTTCTAGTAGTTATAGTTGTTTTAGTTGTTTAATTGTTGTATGTGTTTTAGCTCTTCTATATGTTTTAGTTGTTATAGGTTTTCTAGGTGTTGTAGGTGTTTTAGTTGTTTTAGGTGCTATATTTGTTTTAGGTGTTTCTGTTGTATTAGGTGTTTTAGCTGTTTTAGTTGTTTAGTCAATTTAATGGTTTTAGTCGTTATAGTTGTTTCAGTTGTTATAGTTGTCTTAGTTGTTTTAGTTGTTCTAGTTGTTTAGTTGTTTTAGTTGTTTTAGTTGTTTTAGTGGTTGAGTTGTATTAGTTGTTTTAGTTGTTTTAGTTGTTTTAGTTGTTTTAGTTGTTTTAGTTGTTGTAGTTGTTGTAGTTGTTTTATTTGTTTTAGATGTTTTAGCTGTTTTAGTTGTTTTAGTTGTTTTAGTTGGTCAGTTGTTTTAGTTGTTTTAGTTGTTTTAGTTGTTTTAAGTGCTTAAATTGTTTAGCTGTTATAGTTGTTTTTAGTTGATGTAGTTGTTCTTGTTGTTAAAATTGTTTTAGTTGTAATAGTTGTTATAGCTGTTTTAGTTGTTTTAGTTGTTCTAGTTGTTATAGTTGAATCAGTTGTTTTAGTTGTTTTAGTTGTTGAAGTTGATTAGGTGTTAAAGGTGTTTAGGTGTTTTATAGGGGTTTTAGGTGTTCTAGGTGTTCTAGGTGTTTTAGGTGTTATAGTTGTTTCTTGTGTTTATGTGTTTTAGGTGTTATAGGTGTTTTTGTTGTGTTGGGTGTTTTGGATATTATAGGTGTTTAAGTTGGTTTGGGTGTTATACTTGTTGTATGTGTTATATGTGTTTAATGTGTTATAGGTGTTCTAGGTGTTTAGGTGTTTAGTTTTTTTAGGTGTTTTAGTTGTTTCATGTGTTATAGTTGTTAATAGTGTTTTAGTTGTTTTAGTTTTTATAGTTGTTTTAGTTGTTCTAGTTGTTTCAGTTGTTATAGTTGTTTTAGTTGTTATAGGTGTTGTAGTTGTTCTATGTGTTTTAGTTGTTTAAGGTGTTTGAGTTGTTTTAGGTGACTTAGGTGTTCTAAGTGTTTAAGGTGTTATAAAGTTTTTAGTTGTTTGAGTTGTTTTAGTTGTTCTAGTTGTTTTTATGTGTTTTAGTTGTTTTAGGTGTTTGTTAACTACACATGATAAAACTTAGGATAATACTATATTTGTAAGAGTATCTAGATTAGCATATAGTATCCCATGCTGTAACTACCTAGTATCTAGATTAGCATATAGTATCCCATTCTGTAACTACCTTGCTCTGTTGAAGCTCTCTCTAATATCACGCTGTGAACCAGCCTCACTGACTATAGACCGAACAACAACAGATGTTCGCCTCCGCTAGCTGCAGACGCTTATCTTGCGCCGGACGCTCCTTATTTGCGCTCCACGCGTATACGGCCTCGCGCCGCGATTAGATTTGGGTAATCATTGATAATCAAAGTCTGAACTTATGTTCCCGAGAACCTTTCTCCTCGCATTAGTACAGACACCATTGGTATTAACTTAGTTAACTTACTATCCTCTTGGCCACTTAGAGCCTGGCCATTTCACTGTGGCCCCGCCACCGAGGCCGACTTTCTCAGAGTCCCCTGGACTTTCCACCGCGCACTACTGCTCTTGCCGTAGTATATATGCAAGCCTCTAAGTATGCCCACTCAGACTAGAATACCCTGTGAAGAGACAGACACGTCCCTCCAGCCTAGACTCAATGGCGAGCTAAGACTGTATTTGAGACATTACATTTTTGCAAGTGTTCTTAACAGAGTACGAGAGATATATCCCAGATGTCTTAAGAGCATCGTAAGCCTCAACCTTTTATTGTTCCGGCTCAAAATATAACTAAAAGAACCTAAGTTTTTCTGTGCTTCGCTGAAAATAAAACTAAGTAACTTGTGTTCACTATTTATTGTTTCCTCGGCATTTAGCGCAGTAAAAACTTATACTGGCGCTGTAGACAGGATTTCCTGCTTATGTATCCTGCCTTCAAAGTGACAGAATTTAGAAGCGCTGCTCAAGCGCTGTCGAACATAAAACTTTCAGCTGAGTCCATGTTTTGCGGCATGACCGCACTAGAGAACGCCTCACGTGCTGTTGCGGAAGCCTACTTAAAAAATGAAGGGCTAACCAAAAGAAGATTTAGCGACAAGTCTAAAGTAAC
>SDVV010027688.1:0-12066 GCA_016164225.1 Gammarus roeselii | reverse complement strand
TTGGAGGCGGGGATTCGTTTTGTCTGAGTCTTTATCTTGCCTGACTAAATAAATCGTACTTGAAATCAAATAGACCGCGTAGCTGGAAACATTGTGTTACGTTGCTGTCGGAGCTTTCTTAGTCCGAGTAGCCGTGAACCTTGTGCCAATTTTGACGATGCTATCTGGGCGCACTGGCGTATGGACATATACATAAGGTTCTGAGGGGTTGGAGGCGAGGATTCGTTTCGGTTCATCTGAGTCTTTATCTTACCTAAATGAGTAAATTGTACTTAAACAACCAAACCGCGTGGCTGTAAATATTGTGTTGCTGTCGGAGCTGAATTTGCCCGTGCAGCCACTGACCTTGTACTAATCTTGATGCTACCTGTACGCACTAGGGTGCGTATATATACTCTTCAAATTCAAAAGGTTTGGAAGTGGAGGTCCGTTTCATGTAAGCGTTTTTTCTTTTGCGCACCAGCGTGCGTCTGACATAGCTAAAATTTTCACTTTCTTTCAAACGTTAAAAGCGTTGTTTTGTATTTTCCTCGCACACCTAGGCGTGCGAGCCTATTGGAATCAATGATCATCGAGCCCTACGGGGGAGCCTATTATGACTCACGTTGAGGCTCTGGTGGAAATGAGGCCCAAATCAAATCAAAATCAAAGACGAGCGATGGAGGAGAGGCTCACGCCTCTCCGAACCCTATCGTTAGGGTCGCTGAATGTGCGTGGCTGTAGTACGAATGAGGTAAAGAGGAGAGATTGGTGAGATGTTTGTGAGGAGGCAGTTAGATGTGTTGGCGCTGAGTGAGACGAAATCGAAAGGTAAGGACGAATGTGAGTTTGGTGTGGTAAGTGGAAGAAAGTCTGGTGAGGAGGGAGGTTGGGCACGAGAAGGTATGGTCCTGATATTGAGTGATCGGTTGGCTCGTAGCGCTACCGAATGGAAGGAGGTGTCCTCAAGATTGATGTGGGTGAAAGTTAAGTTAGGCGTAGAAAGATGGGCATTTGTGAGGGCTTACGGACGTGACACCGAGAGGAGTGAAGAGGAGAGGGAGCAATTCTGGACTGACCTGAGTGAGTGTATTAAGAGTTTTGGAGGTAAATTTCAATGTAATTATACTGGGTGACCTTAATGCGAGAGTCGGAGATGTAGTTGTGGAGAATGTGATAGGAAGGTATGTCGTTCCTGACAGAAATGGCAGTGGAGAAAACCTGATAGGTCTGTGCATGGAGCAGGAGTTGGTGGCCGGGAACAGTTTGTTCAAGAAGCGAGATATCCTCAAGTACCCATGGGTAAGGGTGGTGCAGTGGTGGAGAGAGCACTGATGGATGTTGTGCTGATATCGAGGAGAGTGGTGGGGAAGCTGTTGGATGTGCGAGTGTTGAAAGGGCAGGGTGGAGGAGTGTCTGACCATCCGCTGGTGGAAGGTAGATTAAGAGTGGAGCAGAAGTTGAAGGGCAACAAACGAGTGGGAGGAGGAAGAGAGGTAGTGAAAGTGAGTGGACTGAATGTGAGAAGTAGAGCCGAGGAGTTCCAGCAGGCGTTGAGGGGAGAATATAACAACGTGAGAGAACAGGACTTGAGAGTTGTGGAGAAAGAATGGGGGACGTTAAGGGATGCGTTGTTGAGATGTGTGTGGTCGGGTGCAGAAGGAAAGGTCGCGAGTGATGGAACGAGAAGGTCAAACTGACGGTGGCACGGAAAAGAGGAGCGTTTGAGGAGTGGTTGCAGGTGAAGTCTGTGGTGACTTATGTAATCTACAAAGAAAGGGAAAACGAGTTGAAGCGGGTGGTGAGGAGAGCCAAAAGAGACGCTGATGCAAGGTGGAGCAGACTGTTGTGCCAGAATTTTGAGAACAAAAAGATGTTCTGAAAAGAGGTAAAGAGGGTGAGAAACGAGAGACCGGAAAGGAGGAAGTGGTGAAAAATGAAAACAGCAAGTTGTTGTTGGAGAATGGTGATGTACGGAAGTGGTGGGCCGAGTATTATGATGAGTTGTTGAATATGTGGAGGATGACAGAGAGGCTGATCATTGTTGCTGTGGGTGGTGGTGGTGCTCGAATGCCAGTTTTGGGAGAAAGACTTGTGGCGGAAATTACCAGGGAAGAGGTGCAGGAGGCGGTGGAGATGATAAAAGCAGAGAAAGCCCCTGGTTTGGATGGCGTTGCGACCGAGTGCCTGAAGAAGGGTGGAGTAACGATTGTCGAAAGGTTGGTGAGGTTATTGAACTTGTGTTTTGTGGCAGGTGTGGTACCGATTGAGTGGCGCAGTGCCTGCATTGTTCCGCTATATAAGGGCAAAAGAGATATAAATGAATGCTGATCAAAAGGATTAGAGACTGTACGGACTGCGTAATTGGAGAGGAACAGTGTGGCTTCAGGGGTGGTGGAGGGTGTGCCGATCAGATTTTTGCAGTGAGACAGGTCTGTGAGGAGTACCTTACCAAAGGAGAGGATGTTTTCTGGGCCTTCATAGATCTGGAGAAGGCATACGACAGGATTGACAGGCAAGCGCTGTGGAGGGTGTGGCGTTTGTATGGAGTGGGCAGACATCTATTGAAAGCGGTGCAGAGTTTCTATGTTGGCTGCGTGATGTTTCCCTGGCTGTTTAACCTCTACATGAATAGAGTGGTCAGGGAGGTTAACGCGAGTGTACTGGGTCGTGGCTTGGAACTGTTGGAAGGGAATGGGCGGAGTTGGCAGTTGAGCCAGTTGCTGTTTGCGGATGATACGGCGCTGGTGGCAAATTAAGAGGAGAAGCTATGTAGGCTGGTGTCTGAGTTTGGTGCAGTGTGTGATAGGAAAAGCTTCGCGTGAACGTGGGTTAGAGTAAAGGGATGAGATGCTCGAGGACTGTCGATGCGAGCAAAATTAGTGTCCCCCTAAATGGTGAGCTCTTGGAAGAAGTTCAGTGTTCCAAGTATCTGGCTCCCATGTGGAGATAGCTGAACTAGTGGAAACTGAAGTGAAGGAGGGGTGTAAAGTGTTGGGTGCACTGAAGAGTGTAATGAGCTGTAGGACGTTAGGGATGGAAGCAAAGAGAGGGCTGTATGAGTTTTTTTTTGTCCCAACTGTGCTCTACGGAGCTGAGACTTGGGGGGTGAGAGCAGAGGAGAGAAGAATGTTGAATATTTTCGAGATGAAATGTTTGGGGAGCATGGCTGGAGTAACGCTGTGAGACCGGATCACCAACGACGTGGTTCGATTCAGAGTAGGGATGGGAAGAAGTTGGAGGACAGAGTGCGCGTGTTCTGAGATGGTTCGGGCACATGAAGAGGATGGATGAAGGGAGATTAGTGGAAAGAGTGATGAATGCTGAGGCGAGTGGTCGCAGGTCTAGAGGTAGACCGAAGTTCGGGTGGATGGATGGTGTGAAGCAGGGGTTAGGAAGGAGAGACATGGATGTGGAACTAGCGAGAGAGCGTGCAATGAACAGGCATAAGTGGAGATTGGTTGTGAATGGTTGATTTTGACGCTGTTCTGATATGCTGTCCTGCCCTTGGCATCCCGTTGTCGGGGTGGTTGTGGGACGCGGCGGGAGTAAACCAGTGAAAACTGTCGGGCCCCGCTGCTGACAAAGGATCCTCGGACTGCACTCGTGATCCGTAGTGTGTGTCGCGGGGTTACCGGCCGGACCCTTTAGCACAAAAGGGCTAAGTTGTGTGAGTGTGAGCGTATGAGAGTGTGAAGTGCGCCCTGCCGTCGACCACCTATCTTTCTGGGGGATGCGGCTTGGTATCTGTATCTGTAAATCTATTTCATTTGAAGCTTTAGTTAAATCGTGATATTGTCCCAAGTTACTGGGACATCTCAACTCTGCATGAGAGCGGATGGAGGAATGAGGGGGCTTAGCAAGACGGTTCCCAGTTCTAAAGCTCCTTTTGCGTGCACCGCTACTCGAGTTCTGAGAGTACGCGTTGTAGAGCCGACGTACTCGGACGCACACTGTGCGCAACTGAACTAGTAGACCACAGAGGAACGCACGCACTTAGGAAGGATATCTTTTTAAATGAAAAGTGAACCAACGGTAAATTTATTCACAAGTGCAATTTTGATATCAATGTGCACAAAAAAAAGTGAGGAGTGATTCAAATTCCTTCGGAATTCGCGTTTGTTCACGTACGGTTTATTAACTGAGAATCCTCTAGGTACCACAGTTTGGTTCTTAGTTTGTGCTGGGACCTTAAACCGTACGTTTGTTTTGCCTTTATACTGGTGGTCGAGTAACGTTAACTGTTGAGTCACAATAGCCAGCTAATAGGCCAGCAAGAGTGAGCCCCTGGCCCTTGCCGCGAACCAGGGGGCCGATGGGGAGTAGGAAGAAACTCCATTTAGGAAGGACCAGCATCCCCTCCAGAGTGCCGTAGACCAAGATTTCAACGGCCAAGAACGTCAGCCTCTCCAAGATGACCAGCGTCACCTCTGCGGAAGACGACCGGAGGGATGGCCGCATCGACGATTTGACCAGGAACGTCCAGGAAATATTAAATCTGCTTTGCCAAGCGACCGGCCTCTCTGAGCAGGAAGCAGACGTCTTCGCCGCAGAATCTAGCACAATTGACGACCGTCTAACGCGACTCGAGAGTCATGTCAAGACCATTTTCCTCCATATCCACGAACTAGTAGAGAACCAACTAACTAAAGAACCCGCAACTTACACAAGTACCTCCACCTGTACGTCTGACGATAACTTCGACAACTCTTCACCCCCAAGAAAAAAAAACGAGCTCCAGGAGTTGCAAGGAGGAAGTAATGCACGCCATTCAATGAACACAACTTGTTCAACAATAGTCATACCTTTCCCGAACACCTGAAGATCACGTTCGACGCCAACGACAGACCGGATATTTGTATATACACTATGCGAAAAGAGCTGGGCTCCTCCACTGACCGCCCAGTCATGAGCGTCACCACCAGCGGCGACAAATGCTTTGCCATTAGAGTAGACATAAAACTTCAAAGTGACAAGATTTTCTCCAAAAACAGACTGTGGAAAGCCATGCAAAATAGAGCCACACCCGACTTTCTCTACAAGTTCAGGTTTGATCTACGTTGAGGATATCCCGAAGGAGGAAATCGAGGAGTACATCACTGGACTCGTTCAATACGAGGACTGCGTTGTCGAAGCAAAGGTCGCACCGAAGATCACACCAAGAAGAGAGACCACCACAGCCCTTATACTAAAATTCAACTGCATACTTCACCAAAATATCAAGACATTCCCTTCTGCGCCACCAAAACCAAGGTTACACGATTTGAGAGACGTCCGATGCGATGTTATAAATGCCAGAAATACGGACACACGAGAGGAAAATGTAATGGTAAGCATAGATGCTCATACTGCTCCCAGGACGACCATGACAAACGGGAAGATCATCAGTCGTGACGGACATCCCACCGTAGACAGAGATTGCCCAGAGGAGGAGACGGAGAGAGCGATCCTCCAATACCTGATAGATCACGGGGTCGGGCGACGAGAGGCTGTAATCTCGATGCGCTCTTCCCAAAATGACCCTCCTACTCGGGAGAGGAGACCGGGACCATTTCCCACCCACTAACTCATAACGTTCAACGAAAGCGGTGCAAGAAAAGTTGCCTTATCAACTAATCCATTTATAATGATGAAGTCACTCACCGAACAACTAGGAGGAAAACCGAAAGAAATTCAACGACAGGGAAAGATATATCTGACCTACTTCGTAGAACGTGAGCAAAGTAACGTTATACAGAAGATTACCCACATGACCAAACTCAAAGTTACAGTTGAAATACATCCATCCTTCAACGATACATAACTAATTATATACATAAACCCCCCGTTCACGCCTACAACCGACCTCAGTCCTTTCGCCGAAGGTCTAGCTGAAGATTACGGAGTTACCGAAGTCCGTCTAGCAACATGGATAAAATCACGTAACGCAAGTTCTACTGCAAAACAAATTATCTTCCCAGGACAACGCACCGGAATTCAGAGTAATCCCGGGTGAAAAAGGAAGAACCAAAACCTACCCAGCTGCAACATGGCCCCCAATGTGCAAAAAATGCCTTGAATACGGACACGTCATTGCATACTGCCAGCCACATACCCCCAACGTTGCAAGAAGTGCGCTGGTGAGCACGACAGAAAAGACTGCACAGCTCGCCACCCTAAATGCACCCCTGCTCGTACTACCATGAGGCAGGCGACCCCAACTGCCCAGTACACATGGACCAAAAAGAAATAATCACACAAAACGAACGCAGAGTTACACGGAAACAAGCCATCCAAATCTGGAAAGACGATAACCCAAAACCGCCTCAATTATGCCAAAGCAGTCAATCGATAATCCTACCAAACTTAGACGACATCCACACATCGTCAGAACAACATCGTGACCATACTCCAACACTCCTTCCTGGCTGCAGTGCTTCCTCACTCAACCCAGCGACCGCCCCCACACCAGAGACGCACAGTCCTAGAAATTATTTATGCAGAGAAAGGAGGACGACGAGATGGATGCATCTCCCGCAGTCGACCACGCAGCAAGGCTCACAACTATAAAAAACAAAAAGGCTAAGAGATGAGGGAACCTCCGATATCCAGGCGCCACTGAGCAAAAAGATCAGTAACAACTCTCAAATAACGGCCCGCCAGAACTAAAACCTGGAACTACCTCCACCTGTCTCAAATGCGGCTCCATTCGTGGAAAACCACTGCGAGGGACAAGATACCCCGTTCAAAAACCCGACTCACGAACACACCACCATCGAGAACGATCACGGACTCGCTGACAGCGCTGATCTCGAAGAGCTCATGCGCGTGACCTCTGCACAACCAGTCATCTTACTAGGCCCAAATACCTTGCACTCCACACAACCACCCACACAGATAAAAAAGGCTACCACAGCAGAAGAGCAAACTCGCTCACAAAGCAAACACTAAGAGCACACACCCTCGTGTTCCCTCAAGAGCACTCGCATTCGCGACCGCAGCAACCACAGCAGACCACCTTCCACCGAAGGCAGACACTCCCGACCCGGAACCCCTGGGTAAACTTAAAAACGCGAGCACCACAAAAGCTCCAGCAAATCACGCGACCACTCTAGATCATCAAGGTCAGAGTGCGAACAACGTTCAAAATGAACACCAAAATACTCCAGTAGAACTGCCAGGGACTCGGAAGCAAGAAAGACTAATTACTATCCTCAATCGCCACTCATAAAACTTTGAAGATAGGCCTCCAAGAGATCAATTATGCCCTACGGGGGACCCTATCATGACTCACGTTGAGGCTCTGGTGGAAATGAGGCCCAAATCAAATCAAATTCAAGGGATCAAACTTCGAGAGACCGCCACCTTCAGAATCCACCAGATATCATACACCGCCGCGAAGGCCACACCAACGTGACTTCTCACGGCGGAGTGTCACTTATGATCCACCAATGTGTACCTCGTCATAAACATATGCGTCTCAGGGTCAATAACTGTGGGATTCATCTACTCATCACGAAGCCACGACCTCTCGGAAGCACTAATGACCAAATTGCTAAACCAACTGCCCTCACCAAAACTCCTCCTTGGAGACTTCAATTACTACCATGAAACCTGGGGATGCGCGAGAACAGACCCCATGGGGGTGATAATGACTAACACCATAAACACTCACAACCTGGTTCTTCTCAACGACGGACAACGCACACGAATCACCCCGGAAGTGAAACTGCCATCGATTTATCCATATGCTCCCCCACTCTGGCACCCCAACTCGTTTGGGGAGTTTTGCCTTCAACACTCGACAGCGACCATAACCCAGTCATCATATCACTTCTTACCAATCAACCAAGAAGCCCTGCTCCACAAGAACTTCGATTCAACTACCGGGAAGCCAGCTGGATGGAATACTCGGCACACATCGCGTGGAGTGATATGGACAACATTCCCGAAAACATGTCGGAGCACGAAATCGTCGTCCAACTATACGAAAAGTTTCAAGCCGCAGCCGGAGCAAGCAATCCCCAATATGCCCCTTCAACCTTCTTTCCGAAACCATGGTGGTGCCGAGAGGTGCAAGAAGCGAGAGATAAGCGTGAAAAGCTATACCATGCCTACCGACGCGCACGGTCCCCCAGGAACTGAGTAGCGTGGAAAAGTGCATCTGCTGTATATTGAAAACTTCTAGTGGAGAAGAAACGTGAAAGCTGGGCTCAATTAGTCAATACTAATAATCGAAACACCCCCCTCTCCCGGGGGTAGAAAGAAAAACGACGTATTCAGGGAAAACCCGAGCGACCTATTAGCATCCTTTCTGACTGAGGCAGAACTAAATCCCACGCGGAAATCGCAAATAAACTAGCTCAGACGTTAAGCCAGATTTCGCAATTTACAAACTACACGGCTGTTTCCAACATGAGAGGAACTTGCGGGAAATCAAACATCTTGATTTTACTTCTAGGAACGAAGAGGCCTACAACAAACCATTCTCCCTCCGCGAACCACAGAGCGCTCTAGACCATACACGCCAGACCGGGTACACATCAACATGATCAAAAATCTCCCAGATGGCGCCCGTGAGCGCTTATTAAAAGTGTTCAACACTCTGTATTCAAATTCATTTTTTTCGCGATCAATTGCGGGAATCTACAATTATCCCAAAACTCAAACCCGTGAAATTCCACGGCGACCCACATAACTACCTCCCCATCGCTCTTACCAGCGTTCTCAGCAAGACCATGGAAAGAACGAATAATACGCGCCTTGTTGACTACCTTGATTTGGATGCAGGCCTGAACAGCATCCAGTGTGGCAGCCACAAGCGCCACTCTACGACGGGCCACCTTGTAAGACTGGAATCTAACATTAGACAGGCATTTGTCCGAGGAGAACACGTGGTTTCAATTTTTTTCGACGTGGAAAAAGCATACGATACTACCTGGAAATATGGTATCATGAAGGATCTCCACCGCATAGAGCTGAGAGGCCACTTACCACGTTATATCCACCAATTCCTGCAAAATCTCACCTTCCGGGTTAAGGTCGGCGACACCCTGTCACCATCCTATCAGCAAGAAATGGGCGTCCCCCAATGAAGCGTCCTCAGTGTCACTCTTTTTATACTCAAAATCGACAAGATAGCAGACATTCTCCCGCGCGACGGAAAATTGTTTTCATCACTATACGTGGACGACTTACAAATAAGCTACAGGCACCCTAGCCTATTAATAATTCGACAGGAACTCCAGAAATGTCTAAACCTAGTCGGAAACTGGGCCTCTGTAAACGGATTCAGATTCTCGCCCCCCAAAACGAAAAGCAGGCACTTTACTCCCATGCCCGGCCTACACCTAAAACCAGCACGAACGCTAAAGAACACTCCGCTAGTAAACGAGGAATCCACGAAATTCCTCGGTCTTGTGTGGGACCCTAAACTCACATGGCGACCTCACATTGCAGCCCTGGGGACCCGCTGCAAAAAAGCAACCGGACTTATCCTCTCTGTAACATCCTTGAAATTCGGAGACGATATGGACACCGGCATGACGTTATTCCGAACATTAATACGCTCGCGCATTGACTATGGAGCAATTGTTTACGGTTCAGCAGCCAAAAACACCCTTGAACCTCTCTCCATCATAGTAAAAACGCCCTGCGTATCACAACCGGTGCGTTCCGTTGCACACCCATCGAATCCTTGAACGTGCTTGCTTACGAGCTTCCTCTTCCGCTCCGGAGAGACAAACTCTCACTACAGTACTATTTCAAGACAAGAAGCTACATCTATAGCCCAGCACTCAGTAACGTCACCAACGCCTCTTTGAGGCTAAGAAGAACTTGTGCCCACCTTCTTCTCTACGCGTGGACAACTTACTGACCTCGCTGAGTATCAGTCGCAAAGCAATCAAGCCTTCATTCTCCTATCGCTGCCGCCGTAGGCGAAGGGACCTTGCGTTCGGCCACCCTACCCCATGAGGTCTCTATATTCTCTGCAGAGCTACACGTACTCGAATTGGCCGTTTTATCACCAAAAGTGACCGCCTCCCAAAAAATGTTATGTTTTCAAAGAGTGAGTGTTTTCACCCAACTGAAAACTCTGCACTTTGACCACCTTGCCCTAAGAAAAATGCAACACGATCTATTCACGATGACCGAGGCGGGCCAGGCGGTCGAGTTCTGCTGGATCCCTGGACACGCAGGAATAAGAGGGAACGAGCGCGCAGATTCCCTTGCTAAACACGTGTCTACCCAGCAAGAATAATTCATTTCCATACATTACCGAGACTGGCTCCCTGTCAGCAACTCGCGGATAACATCGCGATGGAACGACTCCTGGCAACAGAGTGGACAAAAAATGCTTGCAGTTGAACCATCCGTGGGAGAGTGGGACACCAGGTTTTCTAATATGGGAGACCAAGGGTTCATTAACCGTCTATGCACAGGACACACGTGGATAACCCACAACCACCTAATGGACGTAGACATGGGACCGGACGCACCACCATGCCCCTTTTGCCACCAAGTGGCAATAAGCGTGAAACACTTACTTATGGATTTTGACGCACTCGCAGCAGCCCGACTAGCCTTCTTGAGCCCCCCGTACCTGCTCACTCTCACAGAAACGGAACACCGAACAAAAACTGATCGCTTTCGGAAAGCAATCAGACTTAAATGACGCCGTATAAAAATAACGAAGTTTGAATCATCTCAGATCCTGATCTCGTTGTCCTCCCTCCGCAGAATCAACGGATCGGCGTGCCCTACGGGGGAGCCCTCGGTGACTTCACGTTGGAGCTCCGGTGGAGAACAGAGGAGGCTGCTACTACTCTTCTACGTTAAACCAACCTACTTTGCATCTATGTTAAATTTGCTTTGTATCTGCGTTAGGCCTACTCTGTATCTACGTTAGACCTATTCTGTATCTGCGGTAAACCTACTCTGTATATATGCTAAATTTACTCTGTATCTATGTCAAATTTACTTTGTATCTGCGTTAGGTCTATTCTGTATCTGCGTTAGACCTACTCTGTATCTGCGGCAAACCTACTCTGTATATATGTTGAATTTGCTCTGTTTCTATGTTAAATTTAACTACTCTGTACCTGCGTTAAACCTACTGTGTCTACGTTGAGCGTACTCTGAATCTACGTTGAACCTACTCGTAATCTACGCTGCAATTCCTTCTTTAGCTTTTTTGATTGAGGGCCAAAATATGCTAGCGAGATAAAATATTTCCGTTTATGCACAGTGGTAATAGGCAGGGGTGGATTTATTTTGCTACTTAGAAATTTATTCACAAGTTGGTCTATGGATGGGTAAGGGTAGCCATTTGAAAAGAAAAATAACCTCATGAAAAAAAATAAGTTTTGAACCGAAAAATAATTCAAACAGATATTGTAACCTCGGTGTAGGAGAGTCTTGATGCTATTTATTTCTAAAACGAATGGGACAAAAGCTAAAAAAACTCATCCCGTGACCAGTAAAAGTATTTTTCCTGTATACGCTAGTTACAAACTTGTTGTTGATCCTAGTCACAGTACAGTGAAGGAAGGGGAGTTTACCGTCTTGTTCCAGTCCTATTGTAAAATTAATACCGAAGTGTTTCAATTTTAGGTAATCTAAAAATAATTTGCATTGTGAACGCTCTCGAAATAAAAGGAAGGTATCGTCAATGTAACGTCCATAAAACCCGGGCCTAAAATGTTCAGGACAATTTTCTAGCCAGGACTTTTCATAAAAACTTATGCAAATAGTAGCAAATGTTGGACCAAGGGGCAACCCCATACCTAAACCATGGATAGATTCTCTGTTCATTCACCCATATAGGCCTCTGCTCAGTGACACCCAGTCATCTTCCCCCTTAAAATCGTTAACAATTGATTCAAAGTTGTGTTTAATCTTGTTTCTTTCCTACAACTATTCTAAATTCTATTTTAACTCTTTTCAGCTGTTGATAATGACCTAGGGGCCGAAACGTCCAGTTTTGTGTGCACTTTATTTTAAAAAACTATTAACAATGGTCTTAAAGTTTTGAACTTTTACCTTCACTCTCATATTTTCATTTAGTACCTTCGAGAAAAGAACCAACGATTTTATTATTGTATTTAT
>SDVV010027687.1:0-12066 GCA_016164225.1 Gammarus roeselii | reverse complement strand
AATCACCAAAGACTACCTGCCTCTTAATGTCCTTATACTGTTATAGGTGCTTGTTCTACACCACCTTCTCATGTGGAAAGAAATAATTGGAGTCAGATAGATATTTATTTATTCTGGTGCCCTGTAACAGAAAGCACTTTCAATTCAATTTAATTCATTCAACTCACAGTAGCTCATATCTTAACCTGTTTTTGAGTCACTAAATTAAGGGTTAATTCCCTTCATTATTAATTAATCCACCATCTAACCATAAACCACAAAAGGGGAACTCCCAAGACGACTCGGGAACGGTGAGTGGAACAGAGTTGAAAGAATAAGTCACTCCGGTTGACTGTGGAGACGGTTGAGTTTGTGGCGATAGAGGATTGCGTGCTTCATATCAGTGACGGTCTAAAATACCAATTGTTTCGGGGTGCCCAATGAGTTTGAGGGCGACCCCTGCAGGGGCATTGGCACCTTGCCTGCTCCGTGGCTGGTGAGAGACCGCCATGGAGATTTAATAGAAGGAGGGAGCATTGGGTGCGTTGTGTGTGTATTCGAATGAAGCCACTTCTGGTGCTCGGATGCCTGATCTGACGTGGAGTCAGTGTTAGTGCAACCGTCGAACGGGTAGATTGTATGGGTGCTGGTCGTGCTCGGCTGACTACTCTATACATTTTGCAAGCCTTTCCATAGCTCTGCCGGCGCAGTTGCTGGGCCCGATGCTCGCTTAGAGCGGGAGCTGCAACACCCTCCCTGTACCGTGTCTGACTTGCGACTGAGGCTGCCAAAGTGCGATATACCGAGCACCAAAACTGTCTTCACAGGAATGAGACAATGCTCTCCTCCCTATTTTACCTCCATGGAGCTTGCCTGTGCGAGCTAGCTAGCTAGGCCAGGCATGTGATGGTGGCAGGACACCGCAGTGCATGTTGTCTTATTCTGCACTCGGTTAGACGTATGATACAGTACAGTGCAGATTGAGCGTTGACTACGCGAAATGAATGTTCAGAACAGTACATGTTCCAACAATAATCAAATCAGAAAAATAAATGAATATTACTATAAACATTTGTTGACGTTTTATAAGAACATCAACCTATTATAAAAGAAAACTGACTTATTAATTTAGCATTTATGTGAATGCTCTGGGTTTAACAGCTGAACTACGAGTTGAGTGCAGTACAGCTAAGCGAAAGAGTTAGAGTGAAAAAAGTACAGCCTACTATAGGGAACTTTGTAGCAACTGTATACAGTAAATAACACATGATTATTCGAAATGAAGTACTTGAAGAAGTAATGATTTGACGTAGGAAATATTTACACTGATATTGTTTTGAATTTAGTTGAGGGAATTGATAATTTTTAATTATGAGTAAAAGTATGATGTTATTTTGATGAAGTTAGCAAGGCTTGGTTGAATGAACGATACTGGATACGTGGCAAAAAATAGCATGGCACGGCATGACCGGAAAGGAATGAAGGGATGTGACGGTTGGTGTTGTTTGCGCATTTTTGGCGATTGCTTCTTGATAGTAAACAACGAGCAGGCATAGAGAGGTCTGGGCAAACGTGACGTCAGAGATGGACGTTGTAGAAGTTTATCTTTATCGGCTTATTGGCAATTACAGTGTGACAAGGACGAGATCTCATTCGAGTGATCCCGAACGGATATTGTGATATACACGCTGGGCCTAACTTTATGACTGCCGCCAGCACATGTGCTATGCATCATTACACAAGAGTAGCGTGTGTGAGAACTCAGAATGCATAGCATGAGGCTACTCGATGATCACACACGGACATAATGAGCATACTTAGACATGAAGTATAATGAGAATGGCT
This sequence comes from Gammarus roeselii, assembly GCA_016164225.1. Lineage (NCBI taxonomy): Eukaryota > Metazoa > Arthropoda > Malacostraca > Amphipoda > Gammaridae > Gammarus > Gammarus roeselii. The sequence continues at coordinate 10,242 of SDVV010027687.1, read as the reverse complement.
CATGAGATGTTTGAGTTACACTTGACTGCAAGAATTGAATAAAATGTAGTTATTACAATAGTTGAGGCGATAGTAAGACATTTATAGTAGATAAAACATAGTACAGTATAGAAGCGCAGATAAAGTAGGGTGCTTGTGGTGAGGAAAAGCGTCGCCACACGACTACCACTGCCGCACCACATTCCAGACTATTCCAGCTATGCTATGATGAGTCAATTCTCAGCCCACGTTATCATGCATTCAATTAAACTATTCGTACTTAACCAAATAATATCATACTTCCACTCACAATTGAAAGTGATCAATTCCCTTAACTAAATTCGAACAATATAAGTGTAATTATATCCTACGTCAAGTCATTACTTTGTCAAGAACTTCATTTCGAATAATCACGTGTTATTTCGTGTGTACAGTTGCTGCAACGTTCACTAATAGTCAGATGTACTTGCTTTCACTAAAAATTTCTCAACAGACTGTCTAACCAAACCTCCACGTACGTACTTAATTACGTAGGGTTTAGCTAGTTATATTAACAATGTTATAATATTTTGTTGTTCGCATCGAACCTTAGCTAAATTTTACGTTAATATTAATTTGTTCTTACCAAATTATTATCAGAACATGTCAGATTGTTTGAGCAATAATTTCACAGAGTTAACTTTCAATTTGTACTGTATTGTATCATACGTCTAACCGAATGCAGAGTAAGACAACATGTACCGCGGGACCCTGCCAACCATCATGCATCGGCCTAACCAGTCGCTCAAACAGCAGTTGCAGAACAGCCAGCTTACACGCTCGCTCCTCTGGCCCGTCTCGCCCAGAGGCTGCGCTGTCTTCGCCCCACTCCAGCCAGAGACTGCGCTGGACTCTGATTTTACACACACCGGACAAATCTTAAGTGCACCGTTGGACGATCAGTTTCCGAACAGTCCAGCCGCGTAACTCCCGACTTCACCACCAGCAACTTCGCCAAGCAGCATGCACCGTCGTCAACTCATATCAGTCCGGAGAGCCACAACATAACACACCTACGCACAGCGACACCACTCTAACTATCAATGCTCTGACCTCACGAATGTCAGAAATGGATTTAATAAATAGAGCACTCACACAGGAAAAAGACCACCTTCTAAAATGAGTTGACCACCTGGAGAGAACAGTCCACAATCTGGAGGACAAAATCCATAATGAGCAACAATCATTCATGACCAGACTGGGAAAACTGGATCAACGACCACATTACAACAACCATGGGAACAGGGGAAAAAGTCCTTCCCACCGACGTGAACCTTCGGCAGAAAACAGAACGCATTGTCATTTCTACAAGCGCTTTGGCACAAATGCTCGCAGATGCACAATTCCATGTGACATGAGCAATCTTTTCAACAACCAGGAAGGAAACCGATATCCCGTGATGACAACACAAGCACCGTCACGGCAATAACCCTCAATAAGACTCGTCTCCTAACCATGACCGACAGTAAAAGCAAGTTCACCTTCTTAATAGACACAGGTGCTGCTGTCTCTGTCATTCCACCACAAGCAACCGACCTCAGAAATTAGGAAGTTAGCAACCTTCGCGCTGCCAATGGCTCCCGCATACTTATCTATGGTGAGCGGCTGATGACCCTCAATATTGACCTGCGGAAGGACATAACTTGGCCTTTCATCATAGCCCAGGTTGATCAACCAATTAGTGCTGCTGACTTGCTCGCCCACCGCGAGCTTATGGTACACCTACATAATAGGTGGCTCATGGATACCTCCATGAGCCCGACTGCCTCCGCAGGTCTGGCTTTAGCCGGTGCAACACTCAACACCCTAGGAGACGGCTCTGACTGCTACATAAAATGATTAGTGAAACAGAAGACCATCACAATGCCTAACACTGCTTCGACAAAACCTATGCATGATGTATGACACATCATCACAACAACAAGACAACCAGTCTTCGTGCACCCCATGTGACTTAATCCTAAAGTCGCAGACTCGGCAAAAGAAGCTATAGAAGGAAAGCTTCAGGATGGGATCATCCGACCCAGCAAAAGCCCATGGGCTTCACCATTACATGTGGTACCCAAGAAGATGAGTTGGAGACTGTGCGGCGATTAGAGAAGTATTAATTCCCAGACGGTACACGATAGCTTCCCTCTGAAACACCTGAAAGACTTCTCAGCTCAACTGGCAGGAAAAACAATCTTCTCCAAGGTTGACCTTGCCAGTGCCAACTTCCAGATCCCCATAGATGAGGAAAGCATCCCCAAAACAGCTATCACCACTCCTTTTGGATCGTTTGAGTTCACGCGCATGCCCTATGGTCTCAACGAAGCAGCTCAAACCTTTCAACGATTCCTTGACACAGTCCTCCGTGACATATCCGTCGCAGGACGCTTAGTCACGAGTTTTAATTTTATGGACGACATACTAACTGCCAGCTCAAATGAGACGAATCATCTTCAAGACCTTGAAGAACTTTTCACCCGACTAGCAACTCATGGGCTAGTCATTCACCTTCTCAAAAGTGAGGTTGGACACCCCAAAGTGGACTTCCTTGAACACAGAATAACCTTACAGGGAATTCTGCCGTTGCCCAAGAAGGTCATGGCTGTCAACGATTTTGAGAAGCCCGTTTTCATCAAAAAGCTTCGAACATTCTGTGGAATGATACAGTTTTACAACAGATTCTTGCATGACATTGCCTCAGTAATGGCACCACTTAATACACTTCTTTCGGGGAAACCCAGGAAGAATGACAAAATTGCTTAGAACCCAGAAGTAAACCAGGCATTTGAAGATGCAAAAGCAGCCTTAGCTCGAGCAACAATGCTTCATCACCCATTGCCTAATGCGCCGACTGCAATTGCAGTGGATGCTTCAAACACCACTGTGGGAGCAGTGCTACAGCAGCTCCAAGACAATGAATGGAGACCGCCTGCTTTCTTCAGCAAGAAACAACAGCCAAGGGAAAAGAAATGCTCCACCGTTGGTCGAGAATTGTTCATTGGTTACCTTCCGGTGAAGCACTTCCGCTACTTCATCGAAGGCATAGACTTTGCCATCATCACCGATCATAAATCATTGGTTGATGCACTTCACAAACGACAGGAACGAGACATCCCTCGGGAGAGCCGTCAACTCTCCTACATCAGTCAGTTCACAACTGATATCCGGCACATTACTGGAGAAAAAAAAACAAGTCGCAGACGCCTTGTCACGATTTCATGGTCAAGAGAAACCAGTCACCCAACTGCGTGATTACCTTCTTACAGCATTTCTCACGGACACTGATGAAGAAAGACTTAGCACGGAACAACTTCAAGACCAAGAGTTAAAAGCCCTACTCGAAGATGAGGATTCATCCTTTCGCCTACACCAAGTTGATGGAATTTACATGCACATACATGACAATGTGTGCCGACTTCACATTCTTCAGTCAATGCGCAAGGAACTCTTCCACAAGGTGTACAACATCGCCCATCATGGGAAGCGTGTCACAGTTCAGCACTTTGCCACGCGTTATGTGTGGCCAGCCATGAAGAAAGCAGTGCACGAACAGTCAAAAAGGCAAAATAATTTGTCACAACTCCGTTTTATCACAAACCCTTCCACCAGAAGGAGGGAAGTTTGTGCAGGTACATCTCGATGTTGTGGGACTCTTACCTCACAATGAGGGGTACGAATACCTACTCACCATGATCGACAGACATACCCGCTGGCCTGAAATCTGTCCCGTCAAAGTTGCACTAGCAGAAACAGTCAGCAAAGCTTTCCTTGAAACCTGGATCTCACGCTATGGTTGCCACATCAGCATCACCATAGACTGCAGTCCTCAGTTTGAATCAGCATTGTGGACCAGTCTCATGGAAACCCTTGGTTCGGTGCGTACCAGGACCACCGCTTACCACCCTTAGGCCAATGGCCTGATCGAACGACTCCATCGCCGAGTCAAGGATGCATTGAAAACACAGGCAAATCCTCACCACTGGGTGGAAAAACTTCCACTCATTCTCTTAAGCATGCGATCCGCAGTAAAAGAGGACATCGGCTTCACATCAGCAGAACTCATGTTTGGAGTATACTTGCGTCTTCCGTGCGACCTGCTGGTCAGAAACCGCAATCCTGCACTGACCGACAATCAAAGACTCCAAAGCTTATTGAACGAAGTTGGTCTGGCACAGCCCCGACCAATTCAACCAGCAAAGGGTCATCTCGACCCCAAACTCAAAACAGCGACGCACGTCCTTGTCCGCACCGACCGAGTACAGCGCCCGCTCGAAGCACCCTACGCAGGACCGTTTGAGGTAGTTCAACGTACACAGACACACGACACCACCAAGCGACGAGGCAAAACTGACAATGTCCACGTCTCTCTTTTGAAAGCGGCCCATGACATAGACGTCGTTTTCCCCGAAAGACACTTACCTACCACGATACAAATCGGAAACGTTCCGTCAACCACACCAGGCCCAGACGAAGTTCCCACACCAGGCGCAGAACGTCCGGAGGACCGGTACGCGCAACGAACCCAGACTTACAGACACCCAGCAAATTTACCACCGCAAGCCCGAACAGGACGTCGAGTCCAAATAAATCTACGACCTCAAATCAGGTTGTTCACTCAAGCCACAAGATCTGGCAGAGCAGTAAGAGCACCAGACCGCCTCAACATGTAGCTAACGCTACGCACTTGACCACCAGCCAAGAAGGGGATAACAGAATACTGCATCCCCGGCTGCAGTCTGAAAGGGGAGTGCTGTAGAGGTTCCCAATTGACCCTACATTATCCGTATAACACTAAACGCATTACACGTGCATCACAAGCACCTATGGCTATTAAGCAATTGCCTCTTTTGATCTCATTGTTTGCATCTCTCTGTAGGCTGCTACATCATTTCCGTTCAGCTAGTACAAAACTGCTTTCAACCATAATCGCAGTTCAACAAATATTTATTTTAGTTAAATAAATACGTATACCCACGCACAAAAAGCCATTGAACCTTGAGACAAATATGGCAACAACGCCGTAACAGATAAACACCCGAGAGTGCTTTCTTAACTCTTCGGAGCTCAGTCAAGCAACACACCGTGTGTCTATTTCTGTTGGAATCGTGTTTTCTTTCTGGAACACATGTATTTAAATAGTCGGAACCGTGTGTGTTGTGACGACGGCCCTGCGAATGTTACTGATCCAAAGTGACAGTGGCACAATACAACGTGTTAGTGATTTAGGCTTACTCAAGAGCTAGGCTAGGCTAGGTCACAACCAGCTAGGCGGCTAGGCCAGGCCACAACCAGCTAGGCTAGGCCGGGTTATAAGAAATAAAATTTTCACTGTTCCCTTATTGTTACTGGCCAAATCTACCCAAATACTAAATACTCAGCTAGGTATTACTGGCCAATACACTTGGTATATTATTCACCAAAATTACCGAAGGCTATACTTGGAACCCCAAAGAGTTACACAAAAGACAGGTAAGAGTAACAGTATCTCACCATGTGCCTTCTTCAGTATCTAATAATAAGTTCCTAAATCTAGAGCAGACTAATAATTATATTATAGATTTCTACAGTAGGATATTCCCTGTATCCACTTGGATGATGGATTTCAACCTTACACAAATGTTCAGTTGCAACTTGCTATAGGGAATTCCTCGGCCCTCGTTTCAAGTATTTCCAATATATATGCATAAATATATATTTATATAACCAATGCATTATCCTTGATTAGTAATAATAGGATATTCGAATCGTTATTCTGCTCACATGGTAGCAATTTTTAGGTCTGTATAGCACCTCTACCTTGACTCGTGCCTATGTATAGATATAAAGTGTAAAGAACATATTTTAGAATAGGTTCAAATATCTTACAACTACTATACAGCCTCGTACATTCAAGTCAGAGGAGAATGATGCATTCATATTTCTTAATAATAAAAATTAGTCATATTATGTCTGATGTAATTTCTTGGAATTGTGGAGCTTAAGCCACTCATTTTATTCCTGGTATCTACACCCACAGAAGTATACTATTTCTACTTATATGTTAATTTACTACATGCACCCAATCTGTCTGCCTGTATGAGGCAGACAGAATAGTGCGCAATTCTCTCCCATGTAGCATAATTGGTTTAGCCAATCATATTTTTGTGCAGCCTTCATTTTATGCTGCGGATTGGCGCAGAAAGTGAACACTACCTCCGTTTGTAAGCCAACCTCCAGCTAGGAAGCCCTGAGACAAAACTCGTGGACCTTGCTTCCATACCTGTAGAAGAAGCATCCCAGGGAAGTAGTGTATACCGGAGCGAAAACGCCCTGAAAAAACGAGGAGCGAAAACGCCCTGGAAATAGGGGTGACGAAAACGCCCTGGGAATAGGGGTGACGAAAACGCCCTGGGAATAGGGGTGACGAAAACTCCCTGGGAATAGGGTTGACGAAAACGCTCTGGGAATAGGGGTGACGAAAACGCCCTGGGAATAGGGGTGCCAAAACAGCCGTGGAAATACTTACTGCAAATATGCTTTGTGAAAGAATTAGATGGGTCTCAATTAGTGACTCCATAAATGTTTTTGTGAAGGAATTAGATGGGTCTTAATTAGTGACTCCATGTATGCTTTGTGGAGGAATTAGATGGGTTTTAATTAGTGACTCCATATATGCTTTGTGAAGGAATTAGATTGGCGATAATTAGGGACTACATATTTGCTTTGTGAAGGAATTAGACGGGTCTTAATTTAGGACTACATATATGCTTTGTGAAGGAATTAGATGGGTCTTAATTAGTGAATCCATATATGCTTTCTGATGGAATTAGATTGGCGATAATTAGGGACTACATACATGCTTTGTGAAGGAATTATATATAGGATGACTAGATCTTTGAACCTTTCATCGAATGTATTTGTTAGGATGTATGTTATTGGTTAATGTGTCCGACTTAGTCGCTGTATATCTCGGACATTGTAGTTTTATGTTAAGACAAATTGATCTTGTGGTCAAGTTAGTTACTGATGGTACATAGAGATACCAGGAATGCAAGTTTTTTTGTGAGTCGGCCGATGTATTTGTTAGGATGTATAGTATATGTTGGTGTGTCTGACTTAGTCGCTGTATATCTCGGACAAAGTAGTTATATGTTTATTTAGTTCAATTCTGGTCAAGTGAGTTACTTACGGTACATAGAGACTGCCCGTGACGGGTGGGGAAGAAGGGAGGGGTCGACCGGAGTCAGGCGGTGTCCAAACCGCAAATGACAATTAGCTTGAAGATCTTTATATGTCAACTGTCACACAAAGATCTTATCTCGATAAATATGGTCCTCTTGGAGAATTGTTTTTCTTACGGTATCTTTCAGATTCCTTTCAGTATCTGATTGCTTGCATTTACGATTGCTTACGTACGGATTATATAGATGTAGGTTATTAGGTCATGTCAACGCTATATATGATTGTATTGGAATATTTTGCACGGCATGATACATATTACTATGTTTTTTATTGAATGACTCATTTGAATAGAAACTTTTACTGCTCAAACCTGATTTTTAGGATAATCGATGTACTTATGCAAGAAATATGAGTATATATATTAGGAGAGTATAGCTAGTTGTGCTTTATTTGACTCAGTTTCGGAGGTTGTTTGGTGGAGTTTTTTAGCGGTGAGATGCTTGATGCCAGCTTGATGTTGAATATAGGCTATGAACATTTACAGGTTACAACAAATTCATGTTGACGTGCTTTCATATTTTCTCACGCAAAAGTGTTCTCGGGTGGTAGTATTTCTGTGGGTTATCGATACGACCGCAATCCTAATTATCTTCGTATTTGTTTTATGGTATTATTTCACATGAGTATTTACTGTTTTGCTACCCTTAGCTGCTGGTCTGAGGCCTCGAACACGTTGGTTGGAAGCTAATGATCTCACTCGGGTATTCGTTGGTCGTTTCGCTTTTTCATTAGTCCCAACAGTCATTTATTTGTTTCATCGTACAAATGATTTTTTTGTTGGGGTTCTTGGAGAAGTCTATGTATCCAGACAGAGACGATTACCGCATTTTTCCGTGTCAATATCGGGGTTAACCTTTAAACTGGAGACTCATGTCAGGCTCATTATTGGTTATATCCAGGATGTGACTTAGCTTGCTTGATGTTGTTCAGAGATGATGGGTGAATCAGATGTCAGGCTCATTATTGGTTATATCAGCAAACTACCACCGATAAAAAAACAAATTTTAAAGGAAACATCCAGTCACGTAGAATACTTCAGATATGTCTGAAGAATTATACGTGACTGGATGTTTTCTTTAAAATTTGTTTTTTTATCAGTGGTAGTTTGCTGAGAAGTGAGAAATAGCATTAGTTAGGTCTAGAAATTTGTTATAGATTTGAATGGTATCGTAGTAAAATATAACGTTATTCTCATGAACTCAGAGTTAATGTCAGATATTTTGGAGGAATGAATGTTTATGAGGTGCAAGTCCATTATGCATCTTTATGGAATTTTTGTTATTGATCCCTTGCTAATGTATACTTCGACATTTAGAAGACGATTTAATGGATGGAGGGGTCCTAGACCATTTACGGTTTGGCTACCCTTTCACCTAATGAGATATATTTATCTACGATAGCTTAGGGAGCTGTGTACAACTTCAATTAGCTTGATATCTATCACATTTTCAACGTGGGAGCAGGAGGCGTTTTAGTGCATTTTCAATGCTTATTAGTAGTAGGTATAACTACGAAAACGCCCTGGAAAAAGGGACTACGAAAACGCCCTGGAAAAAGGGACTACGCAAACGCCCTGTAAAAGGGACTACGGAAACACCCTGGAAAAAGGGACTGCGAAAACGCCCTGGAAAAAGGGACTACGAAAACTGCCCTGGAAAAAGGGACTACGAAAACGCCCTGGAAAAAGGGACTACGAAAATTGCCCTGGAAAAAGGGACTGCGAAAATTGCCATGGGAATACTTGCTGCAAATATGCTTTTATGTGAAGGAATTAGATTGGCGATAATTAGTGACTCTATGTATGCTTTTGTGAAGGAATTAGATTGGTGATAATTATTGACTCTATGTATGCTTTTGTGAAGGAATTAGATAGACGATAATTAGGATATATGTTACTTGTTACTGTGTCCGACTCAGGCGTTGTATTTCTCTGACATTGTAGTTATATGTTATGACAAATTGATCAAGTAGGTTACTGTTACTTCATAGTGTGACCAAGAACGCAGGTTTTTTGTGACTCGACCGAATATGCTTTTAGTGAAGAAATTAGATAGACGATAATTAGGATGTATGTTACTTGTTACTGTGTCCGACTCAGGCGTTGTATTTCTCGGACATTGTAGTTACGTGTTAAGACAAATTGATCAAGTTAGTTTCTGATGCTTCATAGAGATACCATGAACTGAGTTTTTTTGTGAGTCGGCTGATGCATTTGTTAGATCGCATCACGAGTGCTCTGTTCTATTTGGGTCAAGTGAGGTACTGTTGGTACATAGAGCCTGCCCGTGACGTGGTGGGGGAAAAGGGAGTCAGTCGCGTGAGATAGGGGGCTACATAAAAACACCCCTGGAGATAGGGAGTCCATATATGCTTTTTGTGAAGGAATTAGGTAGTCTGTAAACACATAGAGACAATTACTCAAGTGAGTTTTAATGTAGGCATGACAGTTAGCGACTTTTTATCTCTTGATGTGTGGTCACACAATGATCGCATCTCGAGATAAGATCATCTTGGAGAATTGTTTTTCATACGATATCTTTCAGATTCTTTTCGGTATCTTATTGCTTTTTATTTACAATTGCTGACGTACGGATTATAAAGATGTAGGTTTTTAGGTCTTATCAACGATATATATATATATATATATATGATTGTACTATTCCGTACGGCAGGTTAATATATTACTATGTTGTTATTGAATGACTCATTTGAATTGAAGTTTTTACTTCTCGAACCTATTTTTAGGATAATCGAAGTACTTATGCAAGATATATGTTGCACGATTGATGAAATCCATTCGCTTTGTCGCATTTAACGCCGTTCAGAGTTTCGTCAAGATCCAATGTCAAGAATAAAACAGATACGTTCACGTACTTTTTTCAGATGAGTTTTTTCCTGTAGACAATGAAACAAGATTTATTTATACATATATTTAATAATGAAATGCACATATGGGGATAACATTTACGCATGTTCGAAAACATAATACAGGTGAACTTATTATACATATATATA
>SDVV010027686.1:0-12066 GCA_016164225.1 Gammarus roeselii | reverse complement strand
TTACTTTACTCTTACCCACGTTCACTCGAAGCTTCTTCCTCTCACACACTCTACCAAACTCAGACACTAGCCTACATAGCTTCTCCTCCGAATCCGCACCCAGGGCCGTACCAGCAGCAAATAGCAACTGGCTCAACTGCCAACTCCGCCCATTCGCTTCCAACAGTTCCAAGCCACGACCCAGTACACTCGCGTTCACCTCCCTGACCACTCCAACCATATAGAGGTTGAACAGCCAGGGAGACATCACGCAGCCTTGTCTCAGTCCCACTTTCACTGTGAACCAATCACTCATCTCGCTCCCCACTCTGACACATGCTCGGCTGTCAGCATAGAAACTCTGCACTGCTTTCAACAGATGTCCGCCCACTCCATACAAACGCAACTTCTTCCACAGCGCTTCCCTGTCAATTCTGTCGTATGCCTTCTCCAGATCCATAAAGGCCCAGAACACATCCTTTCCTTTGGCAAAGTACTTCTCACATACCTGTCTTACTGCAAAAATTTGATCGGTACACCTTCTAACACTCCTAAAGCCACACTGTTCCTCTTCAATTGCGCGGTCCGTACAGTCTATAATCCTTTTGATCAGCACTCTCCCGTACAACTTACCAACAACACATAACAGACTGATACCTCTCGAGTTGCAGCATTAATTTTCATCTCCTTTGCCCTTATATAGCGGAACAATGCAGGCACTGCGCCACTCACTCGGTACCACGCCTGCCGCAAAACACAAGTTCAGTAACCTCACCAACCATTCGACAATCGTTACTCCACCCTGCTTCAAGCACTCGGTCGCAACTCCATCCAAACCAGGGGCTTTCCCTGCTTTCATCACGTCCACAGCCTCCTGTACCTCTTCCCTGGTAATGTCCGCAATAAGTCTTTCTCCCAAAACTGGCATCCGAGCACCATCACCCACAGCAACAATGTCAGCCTCTCTGCCATCCTCGACATTCAACAACTCATCAAAATACTCGGCCCACCTCTTCCGTACATTGGCACTTTCCAACAACAACTGGCCGTTTCCATCTTTCACCACTTCCTCCTTGCCGGTCTCTCTCTTTCTCACCCTCTTCACCTCTTTCCAGAACATCTTCTTGTTCTCCTCAACATTCTGGCACAACCGTCTGCCCCACCTGGCATCAGCGTCCCTTTTGGCTCTCCTCACCACCCGCTTCACCTCGTTTCTCCTCTCTTTGTACCTTTCACAAGCCACCTCCGACTTCACCTGCAACCACTCCGCAAACGCACATCTTTTCCGTGCCACCACCAGTTTGACCTCCTCGTTCCACCACTCGCAGCCTATAAACGTTTCCTCTGACTAGGATACGCATTATTTTTGACGTCACCGTTCTGCGTGTTCTTAATAAACAACAGTCGACTGAGGGAGGTATTTAATAAGAAAATCACAGCATCATGTCACCTGGTTGTGCTGCTTCAATGTTCTTACCATGTTGTCCTAGCCTGTCGCATAGCTGTGCGCCTCCTCAATATCCTAACCATGTTGTCCTCACCTATCGATTGGCTGTGTGCTTCCTCCAAATCCTAATATTTTGTCCTCACCAGACGCCTGGGTGTGTGCTACTTGAATATCCTTACCGTATTGTCCTGACCTATTGTATGGTAGGACGCCTCCCCAATTTTGTTACCACGTTGTTCTCACCTGTCACCTGGTTGTGCACTTCCTCAAAGTCCTCGATATTCTACCCAGTAATCCCTCCAACCTGTCGCCTGGCCGTGTGCTTCCTCAATATCTTCGATGATAACCCCCGTGGCCAGCTCGAGCAGCATGATGTGTCCCGAGGAGGTGCCGAGCACCGCGTGTCTGTCGCCGGGAGCAATGACCATGGTGCGCACGAGAGTGCTGAGAGGGGCGGTGTGGGTTACCACGCATTCGTACTGGGACCTGCGGGCACACGGAATGTTAAAGGTTGTTACAAGGACCAGGCCAAAGGAGTGAGTAGAGAGGCACGGAACATCGAAAAAATTTGATATAAGCATGAAGTTCCAACCCATGCAGAAAACAAATATTTGCAACAATGGCATAAATGAGGAAAACATACAAAAATGTTCACTTGGCAGGAGAAGTGATAGTAGTAGTAGTAGTTGCTTTGCATCTGTTTTCTACCGGAATCCCAACACGAAGTTAATGCAGACTCCCCCGTGGGGCAATTGAAAAGTGAGAGTAGGTGCAGCGTAGATTCCGAGTAGGTTCAACGCAGATTCCGAGTCAGATCAACGTAGATTCATAGGTTCAACAAAGATTCAGAGTAGGTTCAACAAAGATTCAGAGTAGGTTCAACGTAGATTCAGAGTAGGTTTAACGTAGCTATCGAGTAGGTTTAACGTAGATGCCGAGTAGATTTAAAGTAGATACCGAGTAAGTTTAACATAGATACAGAGTAAGTTTAACATAGATACAGAGTAGGTTTAACATAGATACAGAGTAGGTTTAACGTAGATTCAGAGTAGGTTCAACATAATAGAGTAATAGTAGTTTCTTTCGCGCTCCGCCGTGGCCCCCAACGCGAAGTCGCCGCACAAATCCACCTAGGGCCCCTAATGATATATAATTATATAATTTTTACAAAATTTATCACCATGAAAAAAAGGAACAAATAAATATTGGAGCCCATAATGAAAGAAATAATAAAATACTAAAATATAGTTTTAATGATCTATAAAATGAATAATCATTCACCCACCCCAAACGGACAGACAAGTGACGTTTCAGACCATAAATTAGTCACAGATGGTATTGTCAAGATCGTCCCTAAATGCAGACCCTACTGCGTACCTGTGCCATGTCTTGACAGCGTCGTTGCTGAGCGTGACGAGAGTGTCGCCCACTGACGTGAACTGTGCCACGCGCACCTCTGATCGATGACCGTCGTGGTTGATGTGGCACATCTAGGAAGGGAACGAGTCAAAGACAGAAGACAACAAAAGGCATACAACTAGATTAGATTAGAGTGCCAACATTTTTCAGTGCACTGGATTTAACGTCCTTCAGGTACCAAACGTCAAACCAGCAGCCATTGCTGCATCAAATCATCGCCCGTCTATGGGATTGCTTCGACTCACAACATGCCCAGATCACTACATTTTACAGGGAGAGGTCACAGAAGTACTCTATTTAAAATAAGTAAAGAGACGGTGGTAATCCAGGATGAAGGAGCGTATTTGTAGGTCAAGATGAAGTAAGGTCAATTCCCAACAGATCAGATTTTAGCCAAGAGGTTTCTCGAAGGTAACTGAGAAGTGACTCCGCACTGAATTGTCTCTGAGATAACTCAATTAGCATTAGGCCGAGTGTATTAGAGATCCAAGAGAAGGCTCCTGTGGAAGTGGGTGTGTCGACATTCCGTCCAGGTTGGACATTCTGATAAGACATGGACTGTTGTGAGAGGAACTAAACAGTCCATGCAGTATTGGGTTGGCGACGCCTCCATTAGAGGCCTGTGCGTTAGTCAACTCTGTCCAATTTTCAATCGGCATAGCATTATCTGAGCCTGTCGAGATCGGCCCGCTCGAAGAGACTCAGAGTGTAGGTGTGTCTTCAATTGTGTGCAATTTTTTTTCATAGGAACATCGGAACACTCCATGTTACATTTATTTCGCACAGCTCTTTTAATTGCTTTGTAAAAGTTTTTTTATGCCTTGTAGCCGGGGCGCTAGAATCATGCTACCGTATCCACCGCTTGTCGTAGAAGGCGACTAAAAGGGCGCTCTGTAGCCAGGAGTAGAATCGTGCTAACCGTAACCCTTGCGTGCCGTAAAAATAAAATTAAAGGGGCAGGGCGAAGGGGCTAGGAATCCCTTTCTCTGTAAAACCATTCCTCAAGGACGGCAAGACGAGCGGGAGGAGAAGAGGCTCACGCCTCTCCAAACCCTATTGTTAGGGTCGCTGAATGTGCGTGGCTGTAGTACGAAAGATGTAAAGAGGAGGGAGATTGATGAGATGTTTGTGAGGCGGAAGTTTGATTGTGATGGCGCTGAGTAAGACGAAATTGAAAGGTAACATCGAATGTGAGTTTGGTGTGGTAAGTGGAAGAAAGTCTGCTGTGGAGGAAGGTTGGGCAAGAGGAGGTGTGGTTTTGATATTGAGTGATCGGTTAGCTAATAGCGTTACCGAGTGGAAGTAGGTGTCCTTAAGATTGATGAGGGTGAAAGTTAAGTCAGGCGTAAAAAGATGTGTATTTGTGAGTGCACATGGTCCAGGTAGCGAGAGGAATGTGGAGGAGAGGGAACAATTCTGGACTGGACTGACCTGAGTGAGTGTATTATTGAGAGTTTTGGAGGTCAATTCAATGTGTTGTACTGGGTGACCTTATGCGGAAGTTGGAGATGCAGTGGTGGAAATGTGATAGGAAGGCATCGCGTTCCCGGTAGAAATGATAGTGGAGAAAACCTGATAGGTCTGTGTATGGAGCAGGAGTTGGTGGTCGGAAACAGTTGTTCAAGAAGTGAGATATCCACAAGTACACATGGGTAAGGATGGCCCGTGGTGCAGTGGTAGAGAGCGCTGATGGATTTTGTGCTGATATCGAGGACAGTGGCGGGGAGGCTGCTGGATGTGCGGGTGTTGAGATGGGAGGAGGAGGAGTGTCTGACCATCTGCTGGTGGAAGGTAGATTTAGAGTGAAGCAGAGGTAGAAGGGCAACAAGGGAGTGGGAAGGAGGAAAAGAGGTAGTGAAAATTAGTGAACTGAATGTGAGAAGCAGAGCTGAGGAGTTCCAACAGGCGTTGAGAGAAGAATATAACAACGTGAGAGGACAGGACCTGAGAGATGTGTAGGAAGGATGATAGACGTTAAGAGATGCGTTACTGAGATGTGCGAAGAATGTGTGTGGTGCGCGATGTGTGGGCGGGGGAAGAAGGAAAGGTTGCGAGTGGTGGAACGAGAAGGTTAAACATGCGGTGGCACGGAAAAGAGGAGCGTTTGAGGAGTGGTTGCAGGTGAAGTCATTGGTGGCATATGAAGGGTATAAAGAGAGGAGAAGCGAGGTGAAGCTGGTGGTGAGGAGAGCCAAAAGGGACGCTGATGCCAGGTGGGGCAGACGGTTGTGCCAGAATTTTGAGGAAAACAAAAAGATATTCTGGAATGAGGTGAAGAGGGTGAGAAAGGGAGAGACCGGTAAGAAGGAAGTGGTGAAAGATGAAAACGGCCAGTTGTTGTTGGAAAGTGGTGATGTACGGAAGAGGGGGGACGAGTATTTTGACGAGTTGTTGAATGTCGAGGATGACAGAGAGGCTGACATTGTTGCGGTGGGTGGTGATGCTCGGATGCCAGTTTTGGGAGAAAGACTTGTGGCGGACAATACCAGGGAAGAGGTGCAGGAGGCGGCGGAGGTGATAAAGCAGGAAAAGCCCCTGGTTTGGATGACGTTGCGACCGAGTGCCTGGAAAAGGGTGGAGTAACGATTGTCGAATGGTTGGTGAGTTTACTGAACTTGTGTTTCGTGGTAGGCGTGGCACCAATTGAGTGACGCAGTGCCTGCATTGTTTCGCTCTATAAGGGCAAAGAAGATAAAAATGAATGCTGCAACTCGAGAGGATTCAGTCTGTTAAGTGTGGTTGGTAAGTTGTATGGGAGAGTGCTGATCAAAAGGATTAAAGACTGTACGGACTGCGCAATTGGAGAGGAACGGTGTGGTTTTAGGAATGGTAGAGGGTGCGCCGATCAGGTTTTTGCACTAAGACAGGTCTGTGAGAAGTACCTTGCAAAGGGAAAGGACGTGTTCTGGGCTTTCATGGATCTGGAGAAGGCATACGACAGGATTGACAGGGAAGCGCTGTGGAGGGTGTTGCGTTTGTATGGAGTGGGCGGACATTTGTTGAAAGCGGTGCAGAGTTTCAATGTTGGCAGCCGAGCATGTGTCAGAGTGGGAAGCGAGGTGAGTGATTGGTTCTCAGTGAAAGTGGGACTTAGACGAGGCTGCGTGATGTCTCTTTGGCTGTTCAATATCTATATGGCTGGAGTGTTCAGGGAGGTGAACGCGTGTGTGCTGGGTCGTGGCTTGGAGCTGTTGGAAGCGAACGGGCGGAGTTGGCAGCTGAGACAGTTGCTATTAGCGGATGATACGGCCCTAGTTGCGGATTCAGAGAAGAAGCTATGTAGGCTAGTGTTTGAGTTTGGTAGAGTGTGTGAGAGGAGGAAGCTTCGAGTGAACGTGGGTAAAAGTAAAGTGATGAGATGCTCGAGGACTGTCGATGTGAGCAAAATTAGTGTCCTTTGAAATGGAGAGTTGATGCAAGAAGTTCAGTGTTTCAAGTATCTGGGCTCCCATGTGGAGAAGACTGAATTAGTGGAAACTTAGGTGAAGTCGCGAGTGAAGGAGGGGTGTGAAGTGTTGGGTGCACTGAAGAGCGTGATGAGCTGCAGGACGTTGGGGATGGAAGCAAAAAGAGGGCTGTATGAGGGTGTCGTAGTGCCAACTGTGCTGTACGGAGCTGAGACTTGGTGGGTGGAGAGCAGAGGAGAGAAGAAGGTTGAATGTTTTTGGGATGAAATGTTTGAGGAGCATAGCTGGAGTGTCGCTGAGAGACAGGTTCACTAGCAACGTGGTTAGTTTCAGAACGGGGATGGTGAAGAAGTTAGAGGACAGAGTCGATTCGCGTGTTCCGAGATGGTTCAGGCACATGGTGAGGATGGATGAAGGGAGATTGGTGAAAAAGGTGTTGAAGTCAGAGGCGAGTGGACGTAGACTTAGAGGGAGACTGAAGTTTGGGTGGATGGATGGTGTGAAGCAGGCATTAGGAAGGAGAGGCGTGAGTGTGGAGGTAGCAAGAGAGCGTGCACTGGATAGGCGTGAGTGTAGAATGATAGTGAACGGATGAGTTTTGACGCTGCCCTGTTGTGCTTGCTTTCCCGCCCTAGGCATATCGTTGAGAGACGGGATGGTCGTGGGCGCTCATCATGACGCGGCATGGGTAAACCAGTCACGCTGTCGGGCCCTGCTGCCAACAATGAACTCGAACCGCACTCATGACCCGGAGGGTGTGTTGCGGGGTCCTCGGCCGGACCATCTTGCGTAAAAAAGCTAAGGTGTGCGAGTGTATGAGAGTGTGAAGTGCGCTTTGCCGTCGGCCACCCCCTTGCTGTTGAATTTCGGCCTAGTGTCTGTATCTGTATAAGTCTTGATATAGAAGTGGACGCTGTTCTGCTGAGTAAGGCGCAAATGCAGCTCTTCGCACCGCTTCGTCCGCCTGCTCATTGCCCACAACCCCACAGTGGCCCAAAACTCAGCACAAACGAACGCTTTTGTTTCTATGGAATAATTGTACAAGCAGCGCAAAAGAGCTGAAACGATAGGGTTAAAGATTGAGATATTGAAACACGGAAGATTTTCGGTTGCTAAGAGGGCGTAGGCAATGGCTGTGACTTCAGCAGTGTAGACTGATGCTGATGCCGGGATTTTCCGAGCAACGACGCGTCCGGGAAGTACCGCTGCACAGCCTACGACATCGTCGTTTTTTGATCCATCAGTGGAGCTATGCAAGCTAACAGCGCGATGAGTCTCCGCATGAGCTAGAAAAATAGCTTGAAGATTTTGAGAAGCAACATCCACCTTTTGGCCAGTAAAATAGTAAGGGCAACGCATATTTTCTGGTACATGCCAGATGGGGATGGCATCTCGCGGAGGCGAGTCCTCCATAATACGTGACAGGCCAAGTTCAGCAGTGACAAACTCAATACGCTGTGAGACGCTCTAAGAGGGAGCAAAATTGGGATGAAGCTGTCGGATTGTGGTACATGTAGGGGAGGTGGGGCGAGCAAAAATATGTTAATAGAAATGGAGGCCAATTTGTTCCCGTCGCAGAGAAAGGCTAGGCTCACAAGTTTGACAAAGAAGGTTGACAATAGGGGAGGAGCGGAAAGCTCACGTACAGGCGTAAAATGTGGCATTGTTAACTGGTTTCAATGTTTTGAGAATATTTGGTTTTGCGGAGCCGTAAACAACGCTCCTAGAGTCCAGGTTAGACCGGATGATAGGCATACAACTAACAAAGGTGGGAAGCACCAAATATATAAGCTTACACCTAGCATAACTGGATAGTGACGCATAGATGGGCATAGAAATGACATAGTAGAGCGTGATTAGTGTGACGAGGCTTTGTATCGTGTTGGGGCCAGCGTCCTTCCAGCGCCGAACATCAAACCAGCGAAGAGTGAAGCATCCAATTCCATTAACCGTATTTATTCTCATGTTAGAATTAGGTTTACTACTGCGTAAAAGCAGAAGTGGAGAGTCGACTTGATAGGTACACACATGGCGTAGGTGTAGGGTACTAATAAATTGTGAAGTGGTTGCTACATTAGTATCCACCATTTCGTCAGTCCTTGAAACTCTTCTGCTCTCTTCCATTCACTAGGTAAATTTACACATGGTGATTAGACAACTGATGAAATACTAGATATGAGTTAAGCTAATAAAAGTAGTTGACGTTTTAAGCGCAGGCATACAAAATGAAGGATGTATGCGTATGCATAGTCATACAACAGTTTTCTTGAAGTAGATGGAGGGAGGCTTCGAATAAGCGATCACACAGGGAGGAAAGGAGTCCCCCCATACATAAATAACACGATTGGTTCATCAATTTTCGACCACTCAACTGCAGCTAGAAGCCCTGCTGGGCACTCTATCCAGTTGTAGTCCACTACGGCAGTGGAATGGAAAATGAATTCTTTGGGTAAGTAACTTCCACCCTTATTTGCAGAAGCCATCCCATTTACTAGTTGGTATTTTGACACTTACTGTGCTGTCGTCAGGGTTGGCGTCACTGCCAGGGCTGGGGTCAGTTAATCGCCAGCGAAGTACGGCGAGGCTATTGTCGCTGTACAGTGTTGCCAGATGAACGTCCTGGTCGTTGTTCATGCCCACACACATGCCCGCTAGTCGGCCGTGGACGGGCAATGAGGCAGCAGCTCGAATCTCGTCCTCTAATTGAGGGGTGTCACACGCTGCCGTTTCTGTTTCGGTTTGTTCGACGCCGGATTCTCTGTTTAAAAGAAGGTAAGAATAATGGAAACAGAACAGCAGAGCAAGGACAGTTGACAAGTCAACTTGATCTACAACAATGTATTTAAAAAAAGTACTTAAACTCAACGAGCTGCAAAGAATGCTAAATACATTGCATTGTTACTAAATAAATGATCAGCATCGTCTCATAAACCTAAAGCATTCATGCCGTTTCGTCGTCTTGGGAGCTGTGATCCTGGCTCAACATAACATGCCTGACAAAGGCCAGTGCAGCCTATGATTTTTTTTTTTCCTTCTCGAAAATTTCGATTCGCCCTAATGTAGTAGAGGTTCCCCTGGTGAAGATCTTAAGTGATTACCTGGCGAAGCACCTTGTACTAAAAAAAAAGGCTCTTGCTCCTCCTTTGAGTCTCGCGTGAGAAGAGGAGGTATTAGCCGGTCGCAGCGCTCACACTTAGCAAGGCGATGTTGATAACGCACTTAGTAACAATGCGATATATCAACAATCGCAGCAGCATTACAGTGTTATGGCCTCACAGACCGTAGTTTTTGTAGGCCAGATAAGGGCGCGAGATGGCCTCTCTCAAGCCTGGGTCAAAAGCCAAGAAGTCAGTATCCATCATCAGCTAATCAGTGGTGTGGTACCAGTCGGTACATCATCAGCTAATCAGTGGTGTGGTACCAGTCGGTACATCATCAGCTAATCAGTGGTGTTGTACCAGTCGGTACATCATCAGCTAATCAGTGGTGTGGTACCAGTCGGAACATCATCAGCTAATCAGTGGTGTGGTACCAGTCGGTACATCATCAGCTAATCAGTGGTGTGGTACCAGTCGGTACATCATCAGCTAATCAGTGGTGTGGTACCAGTCGGTAGTCAGTCGCTAAAGTAGTCTGCGTTGAGGAGGATTGAAACGAGAGAAAAATAGGCTCAATGCCAAAGAACTTCTTTCTCTGCCATTCCGTGAGAGCCATAGGGTTAGCATGCGCTGCTGCGTTTTATTCAAATGAATCTTGATGAGGAAACATTGCAGAGACGTTTTATGAGAGAATCTGGATAATGTTCGTCGAAAATAGTTTCCGACCGTTTAGATATTTTTATGTCAGTCAACATTTTACGAGAAAAAAAAAACAGAATTTTTATGTGTTCGACTGTCCAACGAAATTCGGGGCTTCCATGTCTTGCGGCTTTATGCAGCGATATTCGGCACTCTATGTCTTAAAAACTTGAAAAAAACAGCAGATAAGAAAAATGAACAGCAGAAGAAAAAAATCCAAGATGGCTGTGCAGGCTTCTCGCAGGTAACTACGCTATGTTGAGCTGAAATCACAGCTCCCACCGAGATGGCAAGGAGACCAAAGAGCATTAGGTCTATTAGGCCAGTGATGTACCGCTGCAGCACTAGTAAATATGAAGTTTGTGTACTCAACACAAAACTCCCAAGATGGTAATTTTAATTAAATTCACAGCTTGTGCAGTGTTCAAGGGTGAAGTTCTAATATAGGGACAGGACCGGACGAAACTTTACAAACATGCACACGTCGGAGGGTATCAGGGCTTTCGAGCTGTGTGCCGACCTTTGTTCCTAAACCGCATGAGTAGCGAAGGCTTACCAACAACACCAACTATACAAATAAATGGGTAACCAATATTCCTATAAGTCAACTGGGTGACCTAGCAGGCAATATTACGCGAGTGTATTTGCATACTACTTCTATCCGTAGCTACCTGAGACGTTTCCTGGTTTTCTTGAGCCGCCTGCGGACCTTCTCTTTCACCTCCTCATCACTGTGCACCTTAAACAAGTCGAGGGAGTTGTGCTTGCCGTAGCAGGCCAGGATAGAACCGGAACAGGTTAGCCCCAACACACGGGTGGCTTTAGACCGCTGCAGGCGCCCCACCTTCTCCAGTGACAGGATACTCTACACAAGACAAGACAGAGGTGGAATGTTAGGGCGAATGCGATATTGAGACGTCTTTAATACAGAGCCTCTATTCCAGCGCAGTTGGCCATTGTTCAATTGAACATAGTAGCTACCTGCACTAGTAGTTCGATGATATTGCATTTAACAAAGTAAACTATGTCACGGCGTGGCCTTTCCTTCTTTCCGCGTCTCTTGACTTGACCGCTAAATGCTATGAGTGGTGTTTTCAACTTAACTTTAACCTAATTATTTAAATGTTTATATTTGTTTCCAGATTTTATTAACTATGAACCAAACGATTTAAACACAATAACATGACCCACCTGCGAAATTATCTGTTGATCTGACTAATCTGAGCAATCGATTCACCGTTCATAATCATTGGTTGTTCTCGAAGGTCATCCCAATCAGACACGCTAGGATATCTTTAATAAATTACTTGGTACGCATAGTTATCGGTGAGGTGTACTCTACAGTACCTTTTTAGATACTCAACACAATTTAATGTAGCTTTTTAATGTATATTTTCTAGAGTAAACTGAAATTTGTATATGTTTATATGATTCAATGGTCAAATTTCTAGCCTTTTACAGATACAGACCCTAGGCCGAATCCCAGAGGATGGCACACACCCTCACAACTTAGCCCTTTGGCACTTAAGGGTCAGGTGGGACACCCCACAACACACATTCTGGGTCATGAGTGCGGTCCGAAGTCCAGAGTCAGCAGCAGGGCCCGACAGCGTCACTGGTTTACCCCTGGCGCGTCATGATGACCGCCTCCTCCTCTTCACCCACGGCGATCTCGGTTCTCAACGAGACGCCAAGGACGGGAAAGCATATAAGGCAATGTCGAGAATCAACCGTTCTCCACTCACGCTTATTCATTGTACACTCTCTGTTATGATCGGCCTCCTCTGGCACAGATTTATAAACTTGGCTTACGGAACATTACCGCGAGAGGTGCGTAGTGTGTGTTCCTAGAAACAGTGTAGGCTTTAGGCCTGTTAACCCTTAGATCAAATTTCATGGATGTCCCTTGCCTAGCATATATTTAATTCCCCTCCGATGTTTGTTTTACTGAAACAGGTGGCCTCTTTCTCGGATTATATAACGTAGGAGACATTGACGAATTGAGGGCCATTCGCGC